>JAANYP010002180.1:0-122890 GCA_020465985.1 Centrapalus pauciflorus | reverse complement strand
TCATCCATTGGGGGCTGGGTTTGCTGATCTAATTCTCTATCCTGCTCTTCTGCTAACCGTTTGGCAACTTCAGCATCAAAGGCAATTTGGGCTTCTTTGGAAGAAAATTTGTGCTTTGGAGACTCAATAAGAATGCCCTTGCCCTTGTCTTTTACAACAGAAGATGCAGCTTGGACTGTACTGATTGGAGCATGAACACCTTCCCTTATGACAACTCCAGTTGCTTTTGGGGCAGCAGCTTGAGTTTCTAGGCTAACAGCTTGAGAAGCTGTTGGGACTGTTAGCCTAGAAAGTGGAACTGTTGAGGCTGCTTGGACTGATGTTGTTGGAGCTGCTTGGACTGATTCAGGAACCTCCTGATTTTCCCCCTTTTTGGAAGCATTGGTTTGGTTAGGAGGACCTACAACCTTTGCCCCTTGGGTTTGAATCAACTGCTCTAATTTCATGATCTTATTCCCACAGAGGGTAAACCCTTTATGGAGATAATCCATTCTTTTATTTTGAGCCGTCTCTGCCTGTTTGAGTGCAAATATCTGAGCTCCCTGTGCAGCAATGATGGACATTTGATATTCCAACATAGCTACAACAGGTTTCAGCTTGGGATCCGTTAACAGCATGAGTTGCAGACTAGTCTCAAGATCAGAAAACACCTGTGGTGCTTGTGCTCTATCACTGACATTAATACCAGAAGTAGAAACTTCTGGGCCCCTCTGTTCTTGGTTCTGGGGACTTCCAGCTTGTGTTTGCACACTGGCTGTTGCCATGGGTGTGGTCTTAGTGATGTTGGCACTGTCCTGTGCCTCTTTTGTAGAAACAGCAGTAGTGCCAGCCACAGAACCCATATGAACCGTCTCTGAAGAGATGTTCACCTCCTGAGTGAGGATGGGAGTTTCCTCAATTGGTTCCCTTTGGATATTCTGTGCAGAAGTGTCCTCCTGCACAGGGATATATGGCTCTTGACTAGGGGCTGAGGAGGAAGGAGCTCCTGGTCCCCTTTTCCTTTTATATAGAAATTTAAGTGGGCGTGATGGCTGTACAAAAGGATCAGAAGGAATTTGTGTATCATGAGGAGGGGATTGGGGTCCTGGGGGTGTAGCAGTGATGATAGGCTGAGCCTGCTCAGGACCCTCTCCTCTGTTTCTTGGAATAATGTTCATCATTGCAGAAGGCAATGTAACATCAACGCTCAAAAATTCGCACTTTGTTTCAAAAGTCTCTTTATAGAGGATAGTGAGTGCCTATGGGAAACATGTATCCTTTTGTGTAAATGAGAAGTGGTCCAAGTGTGTGCAATGATTTCTGCCAAAAACCTGGGATACATCAAAAATTTCCCACTCTTGAGGGAATGATGCCTTAACATCCCCTGAAAAATCATGTTAGAAAAATTGAACTGTTGGCCTGTTGAAAAGCACACTAAGGCAGTGGCAATGTTAGAAGAAAATTCTGACCAACCAGTTCTTTTGGGGCTCATACACTGCTGAATAATATGTACAAGGTATTTCCATTTAGGAGTAAAATGGGCTTTTAAGAAAGTAAAAGAATCAGCAGGACCCCTATAGCCTATATCATAAAGACCAGTATGTAAAGCATCAAGGGTTAGGTCTGTTATACATGTGGCATCGTGAAGATGCAAATGGCGCCGAATGGATTCCTCAGTAATGGTGATGGGAGTGCCATCAATCTTGGATAGTATAGAAGGAATTCCATTGGTGGATTGAACAGTGGCATGATTCCAGAACTGTTCGATATGCGATATGTATACGGTGGGGTTTATATTGAGTGCATGATGGATATGGGAGTGACGAAGAAAGTCCATCATGTCATGGAACGGTTGAAGGTCTGAATGCTTTAGAGTGTAGGGAAGACAGTTGTGTTCCTTAACAAACTCCATTGAAGATCAAACGAAGGGTTTAGGGTTTGCAAAGAAGTGTGTGTGAATCGTTCAGAGGGAAGAGAAAGTCCGTGGAAGAAAATTTTGTAACTGGTAGTTACAACTGAACGAAACTGGGACCTTTAAAGGTTTTGAAAAAGGTTGGGTCCCGCGCACACACATTTTAAAAATTACCTAACTACCCTGCACACTTTGACAGATCAAGTGAATAACTAGCAGTCCGAGAAAATGAACTAGCAGCTTGAGAAAATACTCAAGCTGTTGGTTGAAAATTATGCATCTTTTTAATGGAACAGTGACTCCCCCTTAAATAAGCATACTAGTTAGATAATAATGAAAACAAATTAATCCATGTTTACCATACCAATATTTGATACCAGGAAAGTGAACCTTCCTACATCAAAAGGTTTTGTAAATAGATCAGCTAACTGATCATCAGTATGTATTTTGGTAACTTGGATTAACTTCTTTTCATGACAATCTCTTATAAAGTGAAATCTGATTTCTATATGCTTGGTTTTTGGGAATTTCACTGGATTTTGCACAATGCTGATTGCACTTGAATTGTCAATATAAATAGGAGTGGATAAGAAATTCATACCATAGTCTCTTAGCTGATTTTGGATCCACATTACCTGTGAGCAGCAGCTTGCAGCTGCTACATATTCTGCTTCAGTGGAAGATGTGGACACAGTTGTCTGCTTTTTGCATTGCCAAGAGACCAGTCTTGCTCCTAAGTATTGACATCCACCAGTTGTGGATTTTCTGTCAATGTTGCATCCACCATAGTCACTGTCAGAATAAGCAGTTAGTACAAGGGGAGAGTCTTTAGGATACCATAGGCCTAAGTGTGGTTGGCCTTTAAGATATCTAAAGATTCTCTTAACAGCAACCAAGTGAGAATCCTTTGGAGAGCATTGAAACCTAGCACACACACAGACAGCAAACATAATATCAGGTCTGGAAGATGTTAGATACATAAGAGATCCTATAAGAGATCTGTATAAATGAATATCCACATTTGTGCCATCTTTGTCTGTATGAAGCTGCTTGTGAGGATCCATTGGAGTGCTTGCAGCTTTGGTGTCTTGATACCCAAACTTGTCCAGTATGTCTTTTACATACTTTGATTGGCTTATGAAGAGTCCAGTGGGCTTCTGCTTGACTTGTAATCCCAGAAATAAAGTAAGTTCTCCCATTGAACTCATTTGAAACTTTTTGTGCATTAAAGCTTCAAACTCTTTGCACAGACAGTCATTTGTTGAGCCAAAGATAATGTCATCAACATATATTTGGATAAGTAGAATTTCATCTTTGATAGACTTAGTGAAAAGTGTTTTGTCCAGAGTGCCTCTCTTGAATCCATTCTGTAGAAGGTAGGATGACAAAGTGTCATACCATGCTCTGGGAGCTTGATGGAGACCATAGAGGGCCTTGTCTAGCTTGTAAACCCTGTCTGGATACTTGTAGTCTTCAAAACTAGGAGGTTGACACACATATACCTCCTCTTCAATTGTTCTATACAGAAAAGCAGACTTCACATCCATTTGATACACTTTAAAACCTTTGAAGCTTGCATAGGCCAAAAATAGTCTGATGGCTTCAATTCTTGCTACTGGAGCAAATACATCATCATAATCTATGCCTTCTTCTTGAGTGTACCCTTGTGCTACAAGCCTTGCTTTATTCTTGATGACTATCCCTCTCTCATCTTTCTTATTTCTGAACACCCATCTTGTACCAATTGCTCTCTTACCTTTAGGAAGATCCACCAGAGTCCATACATTCTGAATCTTGAACTGTAGAAGCTCTTCTTGCATAGCCTCAATCCAGGATGAATCTTTTAATGCTTCTGATGCCTTTTTAGGTTACAGTTGAGACATGAAACAGGCATTCTCAAAGGCAGCTAGACTGAATTCAGGAACAGCTTGTTCAGCAGCAGCAGTCTCATTTTGAACCATTTTCCTTATTTGTACAGGAGTGCTTGGATCACCCATTATTTGATTGAGAGGATGATACTTGTGAACTCTTAGTGTAGGCTCTCTCTCTGTCTGAAAAGAGGTTCCAAGATTTGTATCATCTCCATCAGGACCAGTGAATGGTTCAGCTTCTGGAACAGCTTGACTAGACTCTGGGACTGTTTCCCTTTGAGTTGGAGCTGTTCTTTCAGGACTTGGGAGTGGCACTTCAGAGTCTGGATTTGTATCCTGTGAAGCATTCAGAACCCCTGGAGGGTCACATGACAGAAGTGGAAGAGTGATGTATTCATCCCATTTGGTTGAATCTGCAGCAGTTTGAAACTTTGTGCCAACAGCTTGAGAATTTGTATTGGCAGCATGAGAATTTATGTTGGCAGCTTCAAACCTGTATGCATCAGCTTCTGCAGTATACTCAACAAATCTCAGAGAATTTGTTAGTGAATCCAAGTCAAACAACCAATCAGGACCAGTGCCTTTGATATTTGCATTATTTTCATTAAATTCAACATTGGCACTTTCTTCAATGGTTTTAGACACACTGTTATATACTCTATAGGCTTTTCTTTGATTTGAGTATCCTACAAAGAATCCTTCTTCAGCCTTACTTTCAAACTTTCCTAAGTGAGTCTTAGTGTGAAGAATAGTACATGGGCATCCAAAAGGTTTGAAGAAAGCTATTAGGGGACTTCTGTTATGGAATAACTCATAGGGAGTTTTTCCTTGTGATTTGACAACCTGAACCCTATTCAGAACATAACAGGCTGTATTGACAGCTTCTGCCCAGAAAGTCATTGGCAGTTTTGAATCAGCTAGCATTGTTCTAGCTGCCTCAATTAATGTTCTGTTCTTTCTTTCAGCTACACCATTTTGCTGTGGTGTTCTTGGTGCACTATATTGCCTAGCAATGCCTTTGGACTCACAAAAACTGTTTAGAATGTGATTTTTAAATTCAGTTCCATTGTCTGATCTTATCACCTTAACTTTTGAGTTGGATTGGTTTTCTATCTTAAGGATAAAAGACTTAACTAGCTCAGCAGTTTCATCTTTGGACCTAAGAAAGTAAACCCAAGTGAATCTGGTGAAATCATCAACAATTACTAAACAGTAAGCCCTTTTATTCAAACTCAAAACAGATGTTGGACCAAATAGATCCATATGAAGCAACTGAAGAACAGATGAGATTGAATTTACTTCTTTGGCCTTATGAGAAGTTTTGTGTTGCTTGCCTTTAAGACATGCTACACAATGATCATCACATATGAACTCCTTTTGTGGTAAGCCTCTTACCAGATTCTTTTTGACTAAAACATTCATGGACTTGAAGTTCATGTGACACATCCTTCTATGCCAAAGAGCAGACTCATTGGATGATGCTTTGGATATCAAACAGCTTAAAGTATTTGATTTAGATAACAGATCTGTGTCCAGACAGTAAACATTGTCCTTTCTTGGTGTTCTTAGTAAAACAAGATTTTCAGGAATTTTGAAATCTTTTGAAAGGACAATGCACTCAGAATCTGTAAACAGAACAATGTTTTGTTTGTCACAGATTTGAGAGACACTTAATAAATTATACTTAAGCTGTTCAACATACAAAACATCATGGAATATCATGTTGCCTGCATTAACAGTACCTTTACCTGTAACCTTACCTCCTTTTGAGTTGCCTCCAAATGCAACAAATCCTCCATCAAAGCCTTTGAAATTTGACAAGCACTCAGAATTGCCTGTCATGTGCCTAGAGCATCCACTGTCCAAATGCCATCTTGTTTTATGAGGAGACCTGTGGTTGCCCTGCACAAATAACAGCTTAGTCAGTAGTGGAGTAAACCCAAACCAAATTGGTTTTGGGTTGGCCTTGTATATTGACATAACTAAACACTGTTTTTGACTTTTTGTATTTTGTGAGATCTACTGATGGAGTTTTTGGAGAGTATTTAGTGAGGATATGAGGTATCCAGTTATTTTGATCATCTTTTCTTCTAACAGTCTCAGATGATTCACTAGCAGTTCCACATTGATGCTTAACAGTCTGATCTGTGATTTTAGTGTTAACAGCTTCAGATTTTGCACTAACAGCTTCAGAATTTGGCTTAGAAGTTTGATCTTTTGCATCAGCAGTTTGATCTAAGAATCTGTCCTTGACACACCATATTTGTTTAAAACTTGATTTAGGCTTTGCCAAAACTTGTTTTTGATGTGTGGACTACTTTTTATTAACTTTTGAAAGCCTGTGATCAACTGTTTTCTTTGGAACTGATGTGAAAGATTTCACCTTTGAATGTTTTGTCTGAGTAGGATTTGATTTTGATTGATTCACAGTCTGTTTTGCAACAACTGGTTTATAAAAACAATCCTTGGCCAAGTGATTCTTCCTTCCACAATGAAAACACCTTTTGACTATTTGAATTGGAGAACCAGATTTTTCTAACAATTTCTGGTTCTTGTTCCTCTGATTTCCCCTTACCTGCTGTTGTTTGGGAAATTTTTGAACACCATGCTTTTGGCATGTACAGACAGGAACATTTGTACCTCTTTTGTTATTCTTTGATGAAGATGCAGTATTAGAGTTAGAATGTACAGAAACTTGTGGAGCAGCATTGCATACACTCATCTTCTCTTTTCCTTTCTTACTGGGGGCTTGGATCTCTATGGGTGCACTCATTGTTTTGTGGTCTTTCTCAACTGCCATAGACTCACAGTCTCTCTTTTGAATTTGATCTTCATTTGATTCAGGACTGTTATCAAGGATAGGATCTACAATAATCACAGACTCATCTAGTGGTTCATTGACAAGTCTATCAGCAACCTCACTCATTGGATGAATGTACTTGTTGTTGTATGGAGGTGGAGTAGCCCTGTATCCTATGCCTTCTTTGGGATTGACCTGAGATTTTACCCTATCTTTAAATTGGACTTCCATTAGGTGTTCCAGCTTTTGATTTGCCAACTTGAAGTTACCTAGATCTATGTTAACAGATTCTAGTTTCTTATTAGCCTCTAACACCTTTTGTTCAGTCTCTTCTACCTTTTTATTCAGAGATTCTATTTTCTTATTTAGCTCCTTTTTCTCCCATTCATGATATGTTCTATCATATCCCATTTGAATCTCATTATCCTTATAGTCATTGATCTATTTTTCAAGATCTTCTACGGCTTGCATATATTCATATCTCCTTTCTTCCATCTTAGCTAGAGTTTTGCACATGCTCTCATTATGGTCTCTGTACTTTTTAACCATATTTTTGCATGATTGAGAGCAGAGTTTAGAATTTACCTCAGATGGTAGTTTAGTGGAGGAGACATTTGATGTTGCTGCCATTAGAGCTTGATTTTGAAACTCTTCCTCTGTCTGATCACTCCAGTCAAACACATTGTCTTCTTGAGAGACAAGTGCTGTTGATGATGATGTATGATTGGGCTGTGAAGTCTTTGATGACTGTTGACCTTGAGATCTACATTCTCTGGCAAAGTGACCAAGTTTATGACATTTATAGCATTCAACTTTTGATTTATCAAAAGCTGGTTTGCCTTCTGTTCTGGCTTGAAAGTTGGTCCTTCCAGTTCTTTTAAGAAACCTTTTGGCTCTCATGGTCAGCATTGCATGTTGCCACTTTAAATCCATCTCTTCAAGATCATCTGGATGAATTTGTTCTAAGTCTTCAGCATTTAGAGCAAATAGTCCATCATTGGCAACGAAAGCCTCATAGTGAGCTTCAGCAGAGTTGCCATCACCACCTGAAAAGGAATCACTGCTATTAGATTTATCAGAAGACAGAAGAGCAGTATTATGATTATAAGAAAAGGATTTCTTTTTAGCATCAATCTCAGTTTCAAACACTCTCAAACTGTTGTACAGATCATCCAGTTCTATCTCATCAAGAGTGTCTTTTGTTCTCCATTGGG
This sequence comes from Centrapalus pauciflorus, assembly GCA_020465985.1. Classification (NCBI taxonomy): domain Eukaryota; kingdom Viridiplantae; phylum Streptophyta; class Magnoliopsida; order Asterales; family Asteraceae; genus Centrapalus; species Centrapalus pauciflorus. The sequence continues at coordinate 115,114 of JAANYP010002180.1, read as the reverse complement.
CAGCATAAACTGTCCATTCTTCTCCAAGAGATCTGAGAAACTTTCTGTTGACTTCATCTTGATCCAGGCTGACTTTTGCACTTTCTAATTCACTTATCAGTTTGTTGGACCTGTCAAAGATTTGAGTAAGGTTTTCATTCTTGCCACCAGAAAAGTTCTCATACTGCTGTTTTAAAAGATCTTTTTGATTTCTCTTGGTACTGGCGTTACCAGCAAATCTTTTCTCTAAAGCATTCCAAAGAGAATGAGCAGTATAAAACTTTTTGAACTGATGTTGATAAGCATTAGGAATGGCTATTTGTAAAAGTGTAAGAGCTTTCACTTCATTCATTCTAGCCTTCCTTTCAAGTTCAGTTTTTGGAGGAGTTTTGACTGGTTTTCCCTCATCATCAAGTTCTGGATCAACTACAGGAGGAAATTCAACTGCTTCCCATATGGCATAGTCAATAAATTGGATATGCTGTTGAATCCTGAGTTTCCACATCTCAAACTCAGTGGGCTTGAGCATAGGCACTTTGAGTCCCTGCCCAGATCCACTACTGTTATTTTCAAATTCCATAGCAAAAAGACTAAAAATTTAAAGGAAGTTTTCGACTTTGAAAAACAAAGAATGACCTGTGGCTCTGATACCACTTGTCAGGATCTAAAACTAATTAACCAAGACTAACTGATTTGAATTTATCAGAGTATAAATCAATAATCTTGCTTTGAATCAATGTTTAATTAAGAAGTTTGCGGAATAACACTTAATTATTTTAACAAAAACTTTCAGAATCAATAATGAATAAAACACAAGAAGTAGTCAAGACTGTTTGTATTGCTGAATTCAATGATTACAATCACCTCTAATCTGTTTGATTAGACGAAGAACACAGACTATTCTTAGGGTTTTACAACCTTAGAGGCTTATGAAAACTTAATCAACAAAGCAATTACAAACTCAAATATGCAGAAAACTCCTATACAATAGGAAGACCTATTCTATGTATTTATATTGCTTCTTGATATGTATCCTTGATGAACCATGACTTCTCTGATAGTAGATATGCTGGAATCTTTGAATATATATCTTTTCCTGAAAATCAGCACTTTCTGTTTATGAAACTGTTGAGCAGCTTGAATCACTTGACAGCATGAACAGAGCAGCTCGAGTTGATTTACTCTGGCAGCTTGAACTTTTACACTGGCAGCTCGAGTTTCTTCAACTAGCAGCATGAACTTTGGATTTACATAAAAACTCTACTAACAGTTTGAGAAGTCTTACTAACAGCTTGAACCTACTTAAACTATTTCCCAACATTGGATGATTTAAAGGATTGCTACACATGCTAAGTGTAGCCGTGTTCCCTACGAAAATGGTTTTTTTATTTGTGTTGGTCTTGTTGTTAGGAAAATGTAGTTTAAATAATTAATGTCGATAATGAGCGGGAGTATCAGTTATTGAGAGGGTTAGAGAGGTCTGGTACAAGCATTGAACGAGTTTGAGTAGCGGCGTCCTGGTAAGCGTCCAGGACGCTGGAATTAATTTCAAAATCGAGAGACAGCGTAAGGTAGACGCTCATTCGGGGTTTTCGACGCTGAGACACCCTAAAGGACGCTAGGCTAGACGCTATAGTACAACTTTGGAACGCGCATACTGGAGCGGGGTTCAAGTGAGCGTCAAAGACGCTGAAGATAATTTCATAACAGAAGGTGAGCGTACCCTCCACGCTTATACTCCTCTGCTAATGCCTCTCCACCATCTACGACGCTAGGTCAGACAATACCTTAATCCTTGAGTTTATAATCCTTTTGGCGTCGCCCCTTCCATTTCTACTGTATTCCTTCCGTTTTTCTCTCATTTGAAACGTTGATCCCTTCGTTCTTGAACGCTCAACGTTCGTAGTTCCACTCCAACTTCATACTTTCACGTAATCATCTCTTTCCCTAAGGTAATTTACTCCCATAGTTCTTGAGTTGTAGAGCAAATGTTGGTCACCATAAGTACTACATTATGGTTTATATGTTAAGTATTATTGTGAATGATGTCTGTTAATCTTTGTTGAGCTACACTATGTGCATCTGTGTGATTGTATTTCATGAACATTCGCTTTTCTATGCTAGGGTGTTACCGTCAGAAGTTAGGGTTCAGTAACAGTTGCGTGTTTTCACTTATATAGTGTTAATCAGTATGTTTAACCTTATACTGTTAAGTTTTGTGTTGCATGGTGAAAGATAGGCTACTTAACAATATGTTTATTTGCTCATTAGGTGTGAATTGCCTGGTTGTGTTGTCAATGCTTTCCTAATATTTGAGGTTTCCTTGATTATTGATGATAGTGGAAATCAAGGAGGTATAGGATGTGACCCATTCTTGATGCCTAAGTTGGGGAGGGGTTGCTATAATTTCTTTGAGTGAATGTGATGGGGTGTGCAGTATAGGGATTCCATTGTTAGATGGCCTTTGAGTGATACATGTGAATATCTAGAGTGCTTGCATTGTGTTAACTGCTTTTAATTGTGTCATGCTTGCTTAATGTCATGCAAATTCACCATAGGCCAATCTAATCGTTGTTTTATAAACCCTTAGCACCATGACAAGAGCATCCGCCAGAAGGAGAGCGGCAACGCCAATCTCAAGAAAAAGGGCGAAGCAAGTATCCTCATCTTCATCGCATTCAACCCCAGCACCTCAACCAACACCGCCTCCTGAAACCATCATGGTGGAAGATAATGTACACTTTTACTTGGAAAGAGATATTAGTAGGGAAGAATTCAAGGATTATGGTGTGATTGATTGTTTCCGCAAAATGGGATGCATGGAAGCGATTGAATGGAAGAAAGATGTGATTTACCCTGAAGCAATGAGAGAGTTTTGTGCCACAGTTAAGTGAAAGAGGGATGCTACACAAGGTTCACTGGTGTTACAAGCGATGGTCGGAGGTCATGACATTGAACTTACGGGTGAGAAAGTACAGCAGCTGATGGGTTTTGATAACGGTGTTGATCGGGAAGATGCCCCAGTTCATTTGAGCTTTGGGATGAAGAGAGCATGAAAGAAATCCCTATTGTTTCTCCGGAAATGTGGCAGAAGTATCTAACTACCATCTTTGAACTCACTCCCATTCAGGCGAAGACATATACCACGTTTCATAGGAAGGACCTAAATCCCCTAGCTAAGGTTGTCTGGAAGCTAGTTCTGTATAACATCTTGCCCCGTAACCCGAATACTACTAGTATCAAAGTGAAGGAAGTTTTTGTTGTTAATGCCTTACTGACAGAAAACCTCATGAGCTCTTTAGCCCACCAATGTCTTCATAATATTTGGAATCTGATTCTTTCATCCCACAGGACGGAATTAGCCCATGCGAGGCTACTATCAGATATGTTTGCTTTCATGGGAGTTCTAATGCCCAACCCAGCGTTTTTAGCTATCCCAGATAATGAACGTTGTTTCACGAAGGCATTGTTTGGAAGAATGTCCTTTATCCGAGCTGGTGAATTTGCAATCATAAGAGATCAAGCTAATAAGTACGAGACGAAGTTAGCCAGGCCCCGCTCCCCTACTCCCTAACCACAATACTATGTGGGTTCCTCTTCTACCGTTCCTTCTACGTTCACGGACGATTTTATTAGGGCCACTGAAGAGCTGGCTAAGATGGTAGGTAAGGTCTATCAGGAACTACAGAAAGTGGTGCTGCCGATGTTGAAATCCAATGCTGAATTGCTGGATTATTTAACCATTTTGATAGCTGCTACCAAGGAAGAGGAGCACAACGTGGCCCCAATACCGGAGCCAGAGAAGCAGCGTGAAGAATAGCAAGGAGAAGCGGTGGGACCTCAACTAGCTGGTCGTGTGTTTGTAGGTGATGAAGATGCTCCAATCATGTAGGGGTGTAATTGTGGGTTATTATGTTTGATACTCTTCCTTCTGGGTGACGTGGTTGCCTTTAGGGCAATGAACAAAATACTTTGATGTTTTCTTTTGTTTGGTTATGGTTGTGACTATAACTTTGTTTGCATGTCGTTTCATTGGCATTTGGGGTTGACTATCTGATATGCTAGTTGATGAGTTGGTGTGCCTATTTGATGTGTTGTTACACTCAGTATTTGGTGTTATGCTATTTGATTGATTTGGTATTTTTTTGTGTTGAGGACATCACCTTCCTCTAAGTTGGGGAGGGGGGTGAAATCTCTTGGAATTTTATGAATTTTAATATTTTGAGCATGATTGGTAGCCATGGTTGCATGGATTGCATGAAAGAGAGTTGAGTTTAGCGTTTTAGACGCTGCTGTGCTAGAAGGTAAACGCAGAAATGTATATGTTTAAGTCCGACCAGCTCACCATATATTTTGTTCTCTGTGTATCGTTTTTGGGTAGCAAGTATAAAATGTCTGGATCAACTTCTCAACGTGTCAAAAGCATAGCAAAGCAGAAGAAAACAACAATAGGAGCAGTGATTCGTCCTCCAGTGGAGTGGGATCCCACCAAGCTTCTTTCCGAACACGATGAGTGTATACGAGCTGAGTTATTAATGGAAAAGTGGTGGGGGGGAAGACACCAAGTATATCTTTGAGAAGAAACTAGATAGAGACGAGTTCGGTAATTATGGTGTTGTAGACTTGTTCAAAGCTTTCAGTTGGGAGAAAGTGTTGGACATGGGAGGAGAGTCATTGTACTCGGTTGTGGTTGCGGAGTGTATGTCGAATCTGAAGTTAGATAGAGAAGTAGAGGCCAGTGATTTCACTTTGATATGCAAGGTGGGACCTAGGGAGATTAGGATGACTGCTGCGGATATCAGGAGGATTTTTGTGGTAGATACGGGCTATGTCAAGGACGGGGTGAGTAAGGAGTATGTTTACCATTCAGAAGGTTACTTAGCCAGGACTGGGATGATGTATTCCAATGTTTGGCAACAGAAGGTGGCAGCAGCATTCGATATTCAGTTGGATCAAGTCTCAAGATACAAAGAGTTCAGGTGGGGTGATTTGCAGCTGATGGCAAAGGTGATTCATAGAATTTTAAATACCAACTTGTTGCCACGATCTGGAGATTTGAGCAAGGTGAGGTTAAAGGATGTGAGCATTATTCATGCTCTTTTGAGTGGAGAGGAACCCTTGTCATTTGCTTGGATCGTGATGGACGAACTTTGGAATATGTACAACACCCGAGAGAGACGCATTATACCACACATGTGGATGTTATCCCAGATTCTTCAAGTAAAAGGACACATTGCTGAGACAACCACCGCGAAGATAATCGAGGAAAGTAGCTTATGGATCAAGGCATGCTCTATAAAAAAACATAACTTTGCGGGAAGTGGACGAGGGCTATGAGATCTATGATATCGAGAAAATAAAGGGGGTGGTCACACCTTATGCTGAGGAAGAGAGAACGGAAAGACAGCAAAGCAGAGCCATCATACGAGGTGAGGCAGGCGATTTGAGCAACATTGTGCAAATGTTAACCAATCTGGGGACGGAGATGGCCAGCATGAGGAGTGAGCAAAGAGAGCGATGGCAAAGTCAGGACAGGAGAATGGAAGAGAAACAAAGGCAACTCAATTGGTTGCAATCAGAAGTAGGAGCTCAGAGAAGGCAGTTGGACGACATCTATCAAGGGGTAAGGACAGGAACCTTTCACAACGCATACATGTATAGTCAGCAGTGGTAGTACTGTGAGGAGGTAAGGCATTACACTGATTATTGAGCAGATCTGCCTTACACGCCAGTTGAGAATTATCAGACCCCAGACTTTGCTAGCATTTCAAGAGGAATAGGCACACCAGTTGGTCATCCAGCACCGACACCAATTCACTAACCTCCAGCTACACCACAGGCACGAGATCAACTGGGTTTTGCCGCCTACTTCAGTGGGATCTTTGAGCAACTGCCACAACGAGGAATAACAAAGGATTCCTGATAGCTGGTACTTTCGTTTCATTTCTGTTTCTGTTATTTTATTTCTAGCTCTAAGTTATTTTTTAGTTTCTTTGGTTATTAATTATGCATGTATGTTAGTATAGTGGTGATGACATGATCATTTTTAGCCTCTTACATTTAGATTATCTTGTGCAAGCATTAGAATAAGGAAACAATGAGTTAAGTGAATTTGATTCCGTAGCTTTAAATGTTGGAAAGTTTGAGATGCTAAAAGGTGTGTGTGGATAGGAGTTGAATGCTAACATATTAAATCTGGGTTAATATCTCTCCAAGAAGTCTTTGGAGTTGATGGCAATAAGGGGGAGAGTGAGCAGTGCATAGCACATAAAAAAAGAGAAGAAAAGAAGAAACTAACATGTGGCCTAGTAAATCTTGGAAATTAAGTCTTTGGGGTATCACCATGCCTAATCACCTAAGACAGTCTGGTTTGGGACCAATTGACCCAAATCCCGTTACATGGACATATTAGAAAGTCATGATTACAAATGTTATTGGAAAAGAAAAGAAAAAGAAAAAGAACTCAGTAAAATAAAAACATGCATGAAAGCTTGAAGTGCAATCAGCTCGTAACGTTGAGCTAAAAATCAGTTCTTAAGGATTTGTTGTGAAGGAGAAAAGGCCATGGATTGCAAGATGCTAAAAGTTGAGCTCTATTCCACCATTAATTTTAGTGTTCTCTTGAGTTTGCAAAATTTAAAGGTTAAGGGATCCAAGTTAGTTATCTTGTTGGCTCTGTTTTAATGCCTTGTTCGGGACGATCAAGGTGTAAGTTGGGAAGGTTTGATCAGTGATATTAAGAACTTATGGTTTTGTGTGTTTTTGTTGTGTTTTTATGAGTTAAATGCAAGAAAATTGGGACTGCCAATGTAATTTATTATGTTGTGGGTGATTAGTAGAAAAAGAGGCAAAGTATTAATCTTGAGGAGTTCAAAAGTGCTCGGCGTCCTAGACGCTAGAGAAGTGCATAGAATGTGTAATTACAAATGTTGGGCATCCGTGTAATGCTTGACATAGGATTTCAGCGTCCTGGTCAGCGCTGGCGACGATGTGGTAGACGATGGTACGCCTGATTCTGGAGGAGAGTTGCTTTTGAAGGGGACGGTTACCAGAGAGAGGGTGTGCTCGTTTTTACCTACGAAGGGGAGTTTTTGGAGACGATTAGCAAGAGAAAACAACAAGAGGGATCGTTGATCAAGCATTTCAGCAGCCAATTCCTTGTGTTTTACACACTTGTTGGTAACTATTATGTATTTAATTATGTCAATTTTTGTTTGTGTGCAAGTCCAAATCATGTTGGGCTAAATACATTTCGGTGTTTGTTCTTAAGTTTGCATATTATGGCATGAACGAATGTTACGTTATTTTCAGTCTTTGTTTGTACTTAAGGGGTTGTGGATCATACATTTGAATGAATGAATGAGTTTATTAAACAATGGGTTTTGTATGAAACAATGTATATTGATATCATTAGTTGTTCTAACTTAGTAATAGAGAGGAAGACAATTAATTGAGCAGTATATATTGTGTCTTAAGCACATTGGTTGTGGAATTCAATTCATTTACATGGAAAATGCTATCTTGAATACTCTGAAGTGCCATAACATGTACAACAAAACAAAAAACACTTGTTCTCCTAAGTGAAACTATGCAATTCAACTCTTTCGTGTCAAAAGACAATTGTAGCAATCAATAGTATATCATTAATTCAAAGCAAATGGTTACAAATTCAATCCAAACAGACTCGAAAGCAAAATTCACAACCTGACTTTCCCTGTGGATTCGATCCCACATACCCTATCTATATAGTGTGTGTTGGGTTATTTTTGGTACTCATACGATTGGGTCTATCAAACAGCTCACTCATCGCCTATTTTTCACAGAGGGTGATAATTGTGGAGTATTATAAGGACAATTGCTATATAGTAGCATTCATTATCCCTTCAACCCAAGTTATAAACTTAGGCTAGTATGGTTATAGTATACATGGAAAATAATTCCAAATTAGTTTGAGGTATATGTTATAATTACTTGCTTTCCAACATGTTCATATGTGGATTTAATCATCATCATATAATTCCATCAAGGAATCATAGAGATTAATTGCTAATTAATAGCATTCATTATAATTTCAAAACACAACATTATTATCGATGCTTATAACTTTTAATGTACAAGGTATTCAAATCTCTCACTTGAGAATCAATATCACAAGGCAGTAGTAGAACCTTTAGTAGGCATTTTTCACTATACGCTTTTTTTCATAATTAAATATCAATCCCTATAATAGGAGTTAGTTCAGTGTGTCCAGCCATTAAGCTGTATGACATTAAGCGTATATGTACACGCATTAAGTATGCGGTTGATATTATTGTCATCCTAAACCTGTACCCGTCCTAGGCCACATCAGAACTTAACTTATGTCATAACATTGTTGCCTAGGCGGCCAATACAAGAATCTGAAACCGAGCTTATAGTAGAGTATCGTCGACTATACTCATGCAATGAACATCGGCTCTGATACCAAATTGAAACACCCATTTCAACATACTATAATAATTAATGGGGTTATTTTAAATTAATCAGATTAACATGGTTTTTAAAGAAAATCGGGCATGACCCATTCGCACGAAGTCAATATCCCTGTTTAGTTATGAACCATAATTTGGAATGTAAAGTAAATTTACAAGATAATTCTAAATAGTTACAACAACTATCATCCATTGAAGACATTAAGTGTCTATATATATACACACATCTAAGTGTGTCGGTAGACAGACTACCCGAAAGTACCACAATATTAAGTTAATCTTTACCAAGAGTCAAGTCTTTAAATGCGGTCCGTTTAAACTCTAAGACCAGGGCCAACAATCACCTTGCCTCTACTAACACCACCTAAGGTATATAAAAGTGAGGGGTTAGCAAATCAAATTTGCTAAGTGAGTTACTAGATCGATATGGCATGCAAAACATACAACATGTATAAGTATTGAAAATGATTGTAAAATGACAAGTGCAATATCTTTTAATAAAAATGGTATGGGCATAGCCCATTAATTAGCATAGGTTGCGGTACATGACCCGCTAACCCGCCGTTGCCAATAGCTGTGAATCCATGCCTAGCTGCGCAACTCCAATCGGCGCCCAAAGTCCGGCCACCTACCCACGAGCTCATGTGGTGTAGGAATTTATACACACAAACACAAAGTAAGGCGCTTAATAATAATAATGATAACCTGGATATCCAGTGAGACCAATGATAAATAAGCGCTCACAATGGGGTAATCAAGTGCAATCATATGAAGCATGAAATGAACGATCTTCAAGCATAGCAAGAAGATTAATATGAGTAATGGAAGGTATCAACTGAGGTATGCTGGATGTAAACCATGATCAAATAATAAACTGCCAACTAGGGCAGTATGTCGTTTAAAATGATGTTCAGTAGATATGCACAATTTCATAATTAAAATAAACATGTAATTATGTATGCAACACACACATCAATACTAGAACTCATAGTACAGTAGGCTATAATAGCCTTTAACGTTCAATACGGCCAGTACGCCGCTTAATGCCCCGAACCGACCATCGGCACTCCTTTCAGCTCCAAACCTATCAATTAATGATATTCAAAGTATTCATTAGTTTATAATAGTATATCATAAGGTTTGGAGGTCATTTGAAGTGTTTAAGCGTTTTCGGTTTCAGTTTCCGAATTTATCAGCACTTATACGCCTCTTATTGAGTTTTATAGACTTTTGGGCAATTTTTAAGGTCAATTTAATTGTTATGTTAGTAAGGAATGATTACATGATGTTATAATAGCATTATAGGGCTTAAATCAAGTGTTTTGGGTGAACAGCGGCTCGACTCGACGCGTCAGGAATGCGACTCGCCGAGTCAAAACATGCTGGAACTGAATTTAGGCCAGACCTGATGCCGACTCGACGAGTCAAAGGGGTGACTTGCCAAGTCACTCCTGCAAACAGCCCAAGTGCACGATTTTTGACGGCCTACTTGCATATTTTCTGTTCCAAACTCAATTTGTTTCCATACCAAACACTTAGAAACTTGACTTTTATGTATTTCTTAATTACCACAACATATATAGACATTATACTACTCACTTTGCCATAAAACACAAGATTGAATCTTTACAAAACTTCATTCAATCTAATATGTATATCAAACCTCATTTCTTTTTTAACTCAAGCTTCCATGGAGTTTATAACTCTAGAAACTATTTAAAGATCTCAAAATTTATAATTAAGCATCCTCAACCTTCCTATTTAAATTCACCATCACCCTTTTCACATGTGTTGCAAGATAGGGAGGAAGGATATGAGCTTATGAACCAATTCAAAGCATAGTAAGGATATTACCTTGAATTAGACTTTATGGATTTGCACCATAAATTTTGTCCTTCTAGCCAAAATTTTGAGAGGATACCCGCCCTAGCTTGAGTTCTTCAAGGGTGTGTAAGTGCAGAAAATGAACAAAGGTAAGGGAGAAAAGGGGGTTGTCGATTGGGGGAGTAAAAAGCCCTCAATTGGCCCTTCATGATACACTAACACCCCTCTTACTCTTCCTTTTCTAGCCTTAACCACTAACCTCACTTCTCATCTTCATTTTAACTTCTATAAGTGCTTAAGAGACTTGTACTTAGGCTTGAAGTCTTGTACATAATAATATTGGTTGCCAATTTTCAAGGCTTTGAGTGTAAATCACAAGTGGTTAAAGCTTGTGACCAATTCTTTAATTTTAGAGTAAATTACACAAATGGTCCCTGTGGTTTGGGGGTTTTTGCGGTTTTGGTCCCTAAAAATTTAAAATTACACGGATGGTCCAAAAAATGCAAACCTTTCACACAAATGGTCCCTCTTACTAACATCCGTTAACTTCTCCGTTAAAGAGGAGGGTATTTTCGTCTTTTTGCTTCTCAGGGACCATTTGCGTAATTTTTTAATAAACTTTTAAAATATAAAATATTTTATAATTTATTTATTTAATTTTATTTATTTATATTTAAAAACAAAATATTCTCAGATCCCACTCTTCTTTCTTCTTTCCCTCTTCTTTCTCCTTTCACTCTCTGCTTTCTTTCTTGTCGGCGACCGCCGCCGCCGTCCCATTGCCGGCGACCACCAACCGATCCTTCTCCGGTATCCTTCTCCATCTCACTCTCACCCTCGCTTCATCTCCCTCTCGTTCTCGCAAACTTTGTTTCCTTCTTCATTCACGCCTGCTTTCTTCCTTCTGCGGCGGCAATCGGCGACGATTTTGTTTCCTTCTCCGGTGGTTTCTTTCTGTCTTTTGTGTGTGTTTTCGTGGTGGCCGGAAATTTGGCGATGAGTTTTCGTGGTGGTTGGAGGGCTTTCGTGGTGGCCGGTTGGTTTCTTTCTTTCTTTTGGGTGTGTTTTCGTGGTGGCCGACGGTGGGGTTTAGTGGTGGCCGGATGGTTTATTTCTTTATATATATATATATATATATATATATATATATATATATATATATATATATATATATATATATATATATATATATATATATATATATATAAATAAGTAATGAGATAATAAATAAATTGTTGTTTAAAAAATGAATATAAAATAAAAACAAAAAAGATAAACTATTAAAAAATTACGCAAATGGTCCCTGAGAAGCAAAAAGACGAAAATACCCTCCTCTTTAACGGAGAAGTTAACGGATGTTAGTCAGAGGGACCATTTATGTGAAAGGTTTGCATTTTTTGGACCATCCGTGTAATTTTAAACTTTTAGGGACCAAAACCGCAAAAACCCCCCAAACCACAGGGACCATTCGTGTAATTTACTCTTAATTTTATTCACAACCCAACATAAAGATAAAATTCATTTGGGCGTTTAATTCATGAAGTAATATTTTAAATTGGAGGATATTATAGCAAAGTATGAATTAACCGGAGTCAAATATAGATATATAAGTGCAGTTTTCCTTTTTATAAGTTTATAATTTAACATCAACATATATTCTCTTAATCGATAAAAATTTCAATCTTTACATATTGATTAACATACATAAACCACTCAATTCATTAGATGAGTGTATAATTAGTGGTTTAATTATTATAATAAATTTGACGATGTTACAGAGTTGTTCGAGATTTACTGAAAGTCATTCGAATATCATACTGAGGTGTTCGAGATTTATTGAGAGTCACTCGAACTTAACTTTGAGTCTTTCAAGCTTTACTTTGTTCCCTTCGAAATTCATTCCACACTCTTCGAGATTCATCTTGTGCCATTCAAGATTCTGTATTACAGATTCGAGATTCAGTATAAAGGATTCGAGATTCATTCTTCTTTATTCGAGATTTCCTTCATGTTGTTCGAGATTCATTCTGCATCATTCGAAATTCACTCTGAGGTTTTCGAGATTTGCTTTAAGTGACCAAAATTCTAATTACTTCACTCAGTTTTTCATACAAGATCTCTGAAGATCAAAATCAATCAATCAAGATGTCTAAAGACGCATTAGCAATGGGTTCAAAAACCAAACCTCCAATCCTATACAGAGGTGAATATGTTCAATGGAGAGAGAGAATTTTGGAGTTCATCGTTTTCAGGATTTAGCAGATGAGATGCTCAAGTGACTAACAGAAGGTCCGGCCCAGTTCTTTATAAATCCCTATTGTCATTAATGGAAACCCTCCAGTTCCAGAAAGAGTTCAAAAAGTTACTGATTCAAACTTAAATGACGCTCAGAAGAAGAAAAAGCTAGGAGATAAGATTGCAAGGAAAAATTTGATGCTGCAATCCCAAATGACATATACATCAGTGTAACAAACAACAAAACTGCCAAATCCATATGGGATGAGGTATGCAAATTGATAAGAGGATCAGATAAAGCAGCAATGAACAGAGTGAGAAACAGTCTCATGACATTTGAGAACTTTAGGGCTAGGGAAGGGGAACTCTTAGAAAATACCTCCTACAGGTTTCTGAATGTGCTGAACCCAGAATGGGAAAAACACTTCATGATCATACAGCAGACCAAAGATATAGACGAAATGGACATTCATATGGTATTTGAAAATTTCAGTAATACAACAAAACGAGCCTATTGCAACCTTGGCAAAATGTTGCATTTGGCCTTAAAAAAGTTGAATTATGTCTTAAGCAACCATTTACCAAGAGTTGCATTATGTCCCCTTGAAAGAGTTTCATCTATCATAGAAATGCAACCTTTTTGAAAGAGTTTCATCTATCATAGAAATGCAACCTTTTTACAAGCAAATGCAACCCTTTTCATATTTAAATGCAACTTTTTTTTCCATCAGATGCAACCTTTTTCAAACTCAAATGCAACCTTTTTTAATTTTTGAATGCAACCTTTTTGACACTAAAATACAACTTTTTTTAAACTCAAATGCAACCTTTTTTATGCTCAAATGCAAGTTTTTTACAATCAAATGCAACATTTTTTACATTCAAATGCAACTTCTTTTAATTTTTAAATGCAACATTTATGAATTTAGTTACAAAAAGTACAACCTTTTCATACACAAATACAATTAATAAGTATCACCAATTACCCAAAAAATGTCGATTACAATAATTAAAAGAGATCAAAATCCTTCACCAATTACACAAAAATCCCAAAACACAATATTTCATATAACAAGTGTTAATTATAATGAGAAAGGGGTATGTAAATCCTCCAAAAAGGTATCTAAATCTGCTAACATGTTCATCATAGTAACTACCATCCGATGTGCTCGTGAAGAGAGATCAATCAGATGTGTGGGTGCTCGACTGCGATGGTAAACTGAAATCATTGGTTGTCATTTGTTCAACGTCAGTGTAACTGCAAATGTTACGAATTGGATATCGTAAAAGGGTGAGATTTCTTCGACCCAAAAGAGCCTCTTCATGACTCAATAAATAGTGTACATACCTTCCTTTTGGGAATTCAGCAACCACGCAAAAAGCAGGCATTTGTTCCAATAATTGACTTATAGAAATGAAACTGCATAATACAAACATTTTTTTTAAAAAAATACATATGTATAATAATGATGGTATAAAGGAGTAGCATTACGCGTAAAGTATTCAAATAGTTGCATTACCTTATTGTCAAATCCAGACAAAATGCTTCATCTTCAACAACAACTAAGAATTTGATTTGAGTACTCTCTTTCCTCTTAACTTACCATTGTATCCAACTCCTTGAATCCACTTGAAAATTAATCCATTGTATCCAACTAACATGTCCTCCACACCACCAGACCTTGGAGGAGAAAATGTTTTTGTGATCATTCCATTGCCATCTTCTGATATATATTCAATACTTTTGCAGTCTTATCAGCTGATATAGTTAGAACCTATAACTGTATAAAATCTGATTTGAGAAGTGCAATCGTGCCAAGAATCTTCGAGTAGAAAACGAATGATAACATAGTTTGATAAATGGCCGAAACTTAAACAATATAGGTATCGTACCTGTTTGCTATCCGGACTCCAGCTAACAGCATATATACTACCTATGTGACCATCTTCTGTAGATAGCTAACTCATTCTCTCAGGTTTTTGCATCATATAAAAGACTCTTTTTATCAGAGCTAAAAAAAAGACAACAGTGCAAGGCATAGCATAACAATATCGAATCAAGGCATATATGTTTCCTACCACAGGTGAACCTAGCTGCAGGAGGCAGGAGACTCACCAGAATCGAGTAGTATTTCTTCCATTTCATAAAACAACCTCATCATAGAATTCATTAAGTTCATAGTTTTCTGCCTGTGAAAATGTGTTTTACCAAAGTCACTAACATATATCATAAAATAGCACATTGCAAACATGAAAATACATAGAAATAGAAGTTTTTCAGTAAAGAAAATTAGCATATAGCAGCAATTTCATTTTGGTAGTATCCTTGAGTTTCATTTATGACAAATAAATATTGTGGGTTTCCCATGGGTTCTGGCATAAAATCATTCAAATCATCTGAACCATATGCTTTTGATGAAGTCATAAGCAATGTGTTCTCGCTGTTGCTTTTTATATCCTGAGAATAATGGGTGTAACCTCTAAGAGGCAAACCCATCGGTTCCTCATTGTTTGTACCATATCCATACATAGAACCATCAGATTCTGAATGTTCTAATTGAGATGAGGTTTCCCCTTCAAAACGACCCTGATTAGTACCTATATGAGAAGCCTGTTTGCATAAACTGATTGGAATAGATTCCATATACAAATTCAATTGATGGATCCCACTCAATAAGTTGTATATTCGAACAAAAAAACAACAAAAACAGTAGATAAGCATCGTAACTAAATAAGATTCATGATATCATTCTTCTCAATCTCAAATCTCAAAAATAGAAGTATTTGCATAAACAATTCCATTAATTAGATGCTTGTAAGTTGTAACTTCTAAGAATCCATAAACAAATTACACATAAAAGATGCAGCAGTGCAGAACTCACAGCAAAAACCTTAGCCATGGGATTCAACTTCAAATTAGACAACATATCAAAAAAATATTGCATTTTCATTTATGATTTTGAATCAGAATCAGACCCTTTTTTGGATTCAACAACATGACCACAACCATTTCTGATTAAGATTTAACGAATAACAATTATAAATGATAAATCTAAAAACATATTTGAAGTATTAAGCATAAAATATTTAACAAAATAAATGATAGTTCTACCGTCAAAGACTCAAGTCACAACAATTCACCGTCGAGAACCACCGCCGAGTATTGAGAGATATAACAGTGGTCGAGTCAGAGTCACAGAGAAATAGAGCAATGGTTGTCGAGGTCTCGAGGATGATTTGGAGGCAAACCGTCGAGTGAAGACAGGGTCACAAAGAGACATACGAGAAGCCAGAAGCCCAGAGACAGAAATCATGAGAGAGATGGTCGTCGCCGCCTAGCCGGTAGTCGCCGCCTCACCTGAGAAGAAAGAAGCTCAGAAGCCAGAAATCGTGAGAGACTTGTCAAGGGAGAGCGGCCTTTAGAATGAAAACCCTAAATGTAATGTATTTATGTATGGACGAATTGTTCAAAATAGCAAGCAACTTTTTTTTTCTTCTTATTATAAGCAATCTCGTAAATTTTGTCTCAAATAATGAAACCAACATTTTTATTTATTTTTTATTATAGCATTTAACCAGTAAACAACAAGTAGGTTGTTATTTCAAACAATATAGTAAATGGTAAAAATTAAACTCATTTCCATAAAAAGAAAAAAATAAAAAGTAGGTTGTTATTTCAAACAACAAACCCTATATTTAACGCTTTTTACCGGTTAAATGCTATCATTGGGAATGAACAAAGAGTTGGTTCCTTTATTTGGCACAAAATTTACGAGATTGCTATAATAAGAAAAAATTGAAAAGTTACTTGTTATTTTAAGAAATTCTCTCATTTATGTATTATACCTATAAAAATAATAAATAATAATATAAAAATAATATCGAAGCGGTGATTCTTAAAAAACAAAGAAAACATCCTAAAAGAAAATTTTATATATTATTTTTAAGAAAAACTAAAACGAAATTAGATACAAATGTTAGATATAACTTTTTTTTTTAAATTGCATTTACTTTACATATATGCAACCTTTATAATAAAGGTTACTTTTAACATATAACAAATGCAACCTTTCTTATAAATGTTGTCATATTCAAACAAATTTGTAACCTTTAAAATTAAAGGTTGCATTAGATCTTCTAATGCAACATTTGTTTTTTTAAACTTGCATTACAATCAAATGCAATTAATTATATAAAAGTTGCTTATAAAAGGTTGCAATAGGCTCATTTTGTAGTAGTGTAACTATCAAGAGATTGTTCTGAGAAAGATGCCTGATAAGAAACAAACAGAGAAATCTACAGCTGATCCTTTGGCACTTTTGGCTGAAAAGAAATACAAGCACGTGTCAAAGAAGGAAAAGCTTGTTCTGATAAGCAGCTCGTTTGATTCTGAATCATCTTATTCCTCAAAAGTTTATGACATAGAAGAGATGAAGAAGCAGATGGTTGTATTGACAAAATCATTTCAAAGAAGTTTACCGGAAGCCAACGAACAACAAGCTTCGATATAAAACTAGGTCACGAAAGTATGAGAACCATGACAAATATGAGAAAGTTGGGGAAAGCATTCACAAGAAATATGAGAAGTGTGACAAAAAGGAAAAGTCTGTGGCAAGAGAAGAAGATCAATCATGTTACAACTACAGAAAACCGGACCACTTTGCTATAGAGTGAAGAAACCAGTGCTGTAGAATTCTGAGTACTATATAAGAAAAGCATTGTTGGCAAAGCAAAAGGAAGCCTGAAAAGCTCTTATGGGAAAAGATGATTACTGGCTTCAGCTTTCTGATGATGAAAATATACTAAATATGGATGCACACATATGCTTTCGTTTGGAAACGTTTCAAAATGTGTCAGAATCTGAGAAGGGTGATGAAATAGCCATGCTTGTTGAGGATGAGATCTGGGTAGGGTTGACAGATCAAGAAGAGGAAGATGTGAAAGTTGTAGAAGCTGATTCAGATGATGAGGTGAGAGAAGACATTGCATTAATGGCTATTAGAGGCGAAGGATGCAGTAGAGTCAATGATGATGATGATGGATCAGAGTCTGACAATTCTGAGACTTCTGACACACCTGAGGTATACTCTAAGCCTGAATCTGATAATGATACTTCATTTGTGCTAGAAGAAAAATTAATGCAAATGGCTTGTATGCTTAAACGTCTTGAAAAATCATTAAAAGCTGAGAAAAACAATGCACATTCTTTGGAAAATAAATTAAAAAGTTAGCATGAACTTGTACTAGAATTTTCCAAAATTAAGGCCTTGGCTCTACAATCTGTTTCTATAATGGAAGAAAAGTTAAACAAGGTTCAAATTGAAAATGATAAACTTAGTAACACAATTAATGACATAAATGAGAAACTTAAATTAGCAGAATTAGAGAATGTTGATTGTTTAGTAAGATACAATTCTATCTTTGAGGAAAGAACTAACCTTTATGAAAAGATTAAAACCTTAGAGGATGAGTTTTTGAAAAGAGGTCAAACAGATCAAACAATTAATTTAAACCAACATAGAGAAACTGAATTTTATAACTCAAAAGCTAGAACTGGTTGTGAAAATCCTAAGTACCTTACAAAAGTAATTTCATGTTCACCAACATTATATGATACAAGGTACATGAATTTAGGATTAAAAATGGTCTTTCTGACTGGGGAAGTTGAATCCGGGGAAGATCTAAAACGATTGAGAGATGATAAAAAGCAAAATAAATTGGACTATAACGCTCTTAATGAAAGTTATAAGAATCCACTAAAATTTGAAGATCCAATTCAGATGTAGTCTGATAAGGATTTGACAGAAACTAAAGTTTTTTCTCAAAAGCCATATATTCCAATTCGATTCTTGAGAAGATCAATGCTGATCTTGAATTAAAATTTCAAACTTTTGATGAAGAAAAAGCTAAGCTCCAAGTTGTAATTCAAGGGTTAGAAATAAAACTTAAATAACAGTCTAGGACATCATCTCAATAGGTTTAGAAATCTTCAGAATCAACGACTTCAACTCTTGTTGACACTATAAATTCTGAGGAAGACTTTGATCTGTTTATGAACTCGAAGTTATATCCTCTAGATGAGCTTTTTGTCATGACTAACGAATTCATTAAACCTCTACATTCAAATTAAGCGGTTAAAACTGAGGGTCAAATAGATATTTGGAAAGAAAAATCTACTAATCCTAAAGTTGAACCGGTTTTGTTGTAGTGGTCTCAAACAAATATTATGCACTCACAATGATTTATGTATGAAAATGCGGCTGATTCATGCAAAGAAACCAAGAGAATTATAAACTTTATCAATGTCAACCAAGCACATGTGCAGCCACCCATTTTTCTCAAAATATTCTCAATTGAAAATATTTCGAAAGTTACAAAACCCTAGGTCAAAGTTTCCTTTTATACCTAGGTCCTAAGGTTGAGGGGTTTACATAAATTACCCCTCAACTTTCCTCAACTATCTACTAAAAGAGAAAATTACATAGAAATAAATAACAATTACATGGAAGTAAAATAATTACACATTATTACAAAATAAACCCATAGGGTTGAAATAATAAATCTAAAATTCTCCCCCTTTTCAATCTCTGTGGGGAGTTGGATACTCAATCAGTCGTAGCTCCTTATCCCTAATCGCACATCAAACCTTTAAATTACTTAACGCATGTGTAGTCGATCATTGATGAGTTCAATGGCTTCTCGGATGGTCAACCCTTCCTCTGGCCGCATTTTGAGTTTGTTGTGTTCTTTTAGATCATCCTCTCTGAGGCGTTCATTCCGCTTTTCTCGAATTAAGCGTAGTGTGCCGTCGGAGTAGTGGGAGATCTCCTCAAATCTCATGAATCTCTAGTTATTTTTAGCATTCAAATATACTACACCATGCTCGGGTTTTAGAAGTACTTTAACGATAGGTTGATGGTCGATCTAAGGGAATCTTTAATCAGGAGGAGTTAGTCCAAATCATACAAAATTATTCTCGATGGTCATATGAAAGTCCTTGATGCACATAACTATTGATTGTCTATTCATGCATCTAACAAGTGTGCACAGAGCATTCTCAGTCGGCTTTGACACTTTCTTGACTATGGCCAACTTGTCGTGCATGATCTCTATGTCATCAATAGTCATAGAGTCTAGGTCCAGCTCATTGACTTCGTGTTGTGTTCCGTCTTTTCTGATGAAGTAGATAGACGGCATGTAGAATCGAGCTCGTTTATATGGCGTTACGTTCAGGAACGTTTTGACTTTAGACTTGGACCACACTAGCTCTTTTTTTTTAACTCCCTTAACATCATCTAATTATACTCTGCTTGCTCCCCCTTGGAACAATCATGAAGTTCCATGAGGAGCCTTCGGCTATAGTTGCCTGGGTTCTTCATGAAGACAACTCTGAATCGATTTTTATGCAAAGTCTTGCAAAGTTCATCAAATGACATCTTTGAGAGGTATGACTCTAAGCCCCTGGTGTGGCCTCGATGTACTTCAGCCTGGTTGACATGTCATAAATGATAGACTTATTGGTAATGAGTGTCAACCAGTTGTTGTTTTTCCTAGGGGGTAGTTCTGGCACAATTCCTCTTGAGAACCAGTACACCCAGCTGGCTTCTGATTCTTCATAGGTGGCTTCAGGCTCCGGTGCACTGGTTTGGAAACAGTCTACCATTGTGGTTTGGACTTGTGTGGGAGTGGGTTCTTGGACTTGAGGGAGTGAACGGATCGGTAATCTGATTTTTAGGGAAATAGGGTTAGGATCGGTCGGGAAGTGGTCAGAGCTGATGTTGTAAGGTTTGAGGTGATTCAGGGATCTGTTCCTGGCTCGGGCTTTGTTGGCTCATTTAAGAAATTAAAGGATGAAGAGGTGTCGTCAGAGTTAAGGATTATGAATTCAGGTTTTTCCGTACGACCCTCATAAGGTACCAACGCAGGGGTTTCCTCAAACCCCTGTTTTTTCGAGCATTGTTGCGCTTCGGTTATACCCTCTAGCCCCTCTGGCTCTGTCCCCGATCCCTGTTTCTCTTCGGTCATACCCTCAGGCTCTTTCCGGGGGCGTTTCTCCCCATCGGGATGATCAGGGCTATCCTAATCATCATGTTTTCTTTTTGTAGCACCAGCCTGAGGGTGACATAAGTGATGCGGATCAATTAATGTAGATTCTAGGTGATTCATCCGTTTATTCAAATCTGTCTCCACCCTTAATATAAGTCGCTGCAGATTTGTCTATAGAGCATGTGAAGATCATAGTTGTTGTGGCTAATTGGTCTTGCAGAGAATGGATGGCGATGTTTGATTGGACTGAGGGAGTACCTGGTGGCAACTCCTGAGTTGCAGCACCATTTCCTTTAAGTATAGAGAGAAGGGAGGTGTGTTATGCCTCAGTTGTTTCCTTAAAGGCAACCAGGTCTGCCTGTGTAACCATTCTGGCATCATGAAAAATAGTCGTTAACATCTCGGGAGTTATTCCGGGATGACCTGTCATGGATGGCCTTGTTGTATCCGTGACAGGATTTCCATCCTGCATCCTGCACCACCTAGAGTGGATGCAGATATGGATGTTGATGAGGACGTCACGAAGACATCCTTGGTGCGTGGGGGCATGCTATGGGGTGGGGAATGAGACGTGGAAAAATGAGGTTCAGTCACCGGGGAGGCAGGTGAATTGGTTCAACATCGCCCCCCCCCCCCCCCCCCCCCCCTCCGAACGAGGGGGTGATGGCATATGTGGTAGATCCCATGGAATAAAACAGGTTCCTGTTGAGAGGAACCTGAGTGGCTGGTGTGGTGTGCAGTGGCTACCAGACTGGTAGCCCTTTCTGGACTTGTCCGGCTAGGGGGTGTTTGTACTCCCTCATCCCTCCGACTCACACCCTCATCCCTCAATTGGTCGGATATGGTCTATTTTAAATCAGTCACCTCTGCCGCTTCTTCCCCTTCTCCCTCTCACACCTCACTCGACTCTCACTCAACGAGCCCAAGTATGTTTTCATCTTCATCCTCAGCTCCCTCATACTCATTCACTCTTTCCTCACCAGCAGAAGTGGTTAGCTCAGTCAATTCTGATCGAGCCTCTTTTGGAAAAATGCTCATTAAGTAAGCCCTTACCCTTTCATTGGACTGATCGACATAGAAGACCAAGGACAAAGGAATGTCTATGACCGGCACCCGAGGGAGCTCCCTCGGGAGTTTGAAACGCACAAGGGCCACCGTCTTGTACACGTCGGCTTCTGGCCGTTCGTGTATGTCATCATCGTTATCCATGGCAAACTGTATGAACAGTTGCAGAAAGCGTTGAAAGGGGACGAACTTCGTTTCCTTCTTGGTGCCTTTGTCTTTTACAGCCCTTTTGAGTTAATCGAAGACGAAAAGGGCGTAGTCATAATATCGGTCGTAGGCGAAGGCGGCGAACATGGATAGGACATGGATGCTGACCGAGTCATGTCCTGAGTGTCTCCAGTGAAACATCGCTTTAAAATGTCAAAGTTGTACAATAGGTCGTTTGAGAAGGGTCTAAAGGCTTCCACTAGATTTTGAAGACGAACTGGGTGTAGTCATAATATCGGTCGTAGGCCAGTGGGATTGAAGCTGTTTGATTTTAAATTCAGTTGGCTTTATGAAGGAGCCTTCCAAGCTGTAACAAAGGTCATTTGAGTAGGGTCTAAAGGCTTCAACTAGATCTTGAAAACCGAAGAACTAGGTCCAACAGGTGCTTTGCCCTTGTCTTTTCCTGTAAAGAGATTCAACAATAACTGTAAGCATTGGCTTAGTGAGATTATAGATTTATCAGTAAACATGTTGTAATGCAAGGCGGAATGTGGGTATAGTGTGATATGACTTGACTGCCGCCAACAGCCACGCAAAGTGAGACATAGTATATGAGAGCAGGATGATGTCCAGGCCACGCTCACACTTTTAGTGGAAGCTATCCACTCAATACTGGGCTAGCTACCAGTAGACTACGTGGGGGAAGCATCGGATTAAGCAACCATCATGTTCAGATGAACCGGTGACATAAGCAAGGTCTAGGACAATATACCAGTAATGCTAATAATGTTGAGCTGAAGACATATATATATCAATGATGCAAGCAATGGTGATAAGCATAAATAAGCAAGGTCATGATAGCAACCTCGGTTAATAATAATAACTGAAATAAACTTTAAAGGCAATGTATGCATGATGATATATCAAATAGCTATCATGATCCACAGGGCATCACTGAACCATGGTGAGCATGGGTCACAATCCAGCTGAGCATATATGAATGTCAACTAAACTTTGAACAACAATATGTCTCACCCATAATCAGACATGTAAAATTGAAATATCTATAACTCACAGTTACTGATTTAGACTGAGCTTTGACTTTGGCAAGTGGATTTCTCCACCACCTGAGTTATCTCAGGATTTCACTTTAGGCTTTGCCTTTCTGGACTTGGCTTGGCTTTAAAGACATTGACCCATTTTTCAATAACTTTGACTTCATTACTTTATTCAGAATTATCTGAACCTGTTCAGTGCTTAGCATTGGCATACACATTAGCTTTTAAAGACTTTACATTTAATGACTTATCATGCCACTCTAAGCTTTGTTGCATCACTATTGTACTTAGGACTTGTATTGACATGTTTTTAATAGCTTTATAAGCATTTATGCCTTTTTCATGAACATGTGTGACTTCGTTAAGTCATTTTAAGATTTACTTGTACTTAAAAACGTGTATGTGAATGCTTATAAGGACATACCATGAGCTTATTTGATGTCTATATGTTCATAAAGTTGTATGTGTACTCACTTAAGCATGTATACTTGATCATGGTACTTATTCATTTATGAAATATGAACAACAACATGCTTTCAATGAATTATATACTCAAATTCACATATATGTTTAATTGTGTCCTTATATCCTAATGCCTTTAGTTAAATATAATCTAAGTGTTTATCACTACGAGCCTTGCACAAAAGGCCTTTTGATATCAGAATTAAACATAGTAAGTAACTTAAACAGCGTCATGACTAGTCGTTTGTTCAAACAGTAGACACAAAAGGCCTATTGATATCAGAATTAAACATCACTATTGCAAGCAAAGATTTAACTTATAAACGTACCCGCATCCACCTCCGAGTTTTCCCTAGCTTCTTTCGCGGTAATCTGATATGCACTAGCCTGTCCCCTTTGTGGCCAATTCCGACGGTTGGCTGAACCACCACTTGATCCTCCAAATGATCGAGTCGACGATGGAGCAGTAGCTGTTGGAGTATTCTTTCGACAATCCCTGCTATAGTGCCCCCACACACCACATTTATGGCAGGCATCCGATCTTCGTGGGCATTCATTTTGGTAGTGGCCCAATTCTCCACAACAAAAACATGTACGCCCCTTAGTACACTTGCCGAAATGTTCCAAATGGCATTTATTACAGTATCGCGGCTCGGAGTTGATGGAGTATGCACGAGAACGATCAGAAGACCCAGAGTAGTCTCTGCCGCGTTGACGTTTCGGTGGTGAACGTTGAGTTGGGCTGGCTGAAGCAGCAGCAGCAGACCCCATCACATATCCTGACATACTCAGGATCTGTTCTACATTTCTGGCAGCTTCCAGCAGACTAGCAAACGTGGGGTAACGTACGTTGCTCATCACTCTTCAGATTTCCAAATCAAGACCAACCTCAAATCGGGTCACTTTTCTTTCTTCTGTATCAACCTGATGAGGCGCAAATAAACTTAGCCTCGTGAACTCTACCGCATATTGGGACACAGACTTAGTCCCCTGAATTAGTGTCATGAACTTAGTTTCTAGTTTTCGGCGTTCATCGGCCGGGCAGTATTGCTGAGTGAAAATTTCAGTAAACTCAGTCCATGTCATTCTAGAAACCTTCTCTATTGTTAAGTCATTCACCATTGAATTCCACCACATTACCGCGTCTTTGGTAAACATAGCAGTAGCGAACCGGACCATGTCCTTCTCAGCACAATCACTGATTCGGAATGTCCGTTCTGTGGTTGTTATCCATTCTAGAGCAGCAACAGCATCACCCAGTCCATTTAACTTGACTGCTCCATTTCCCTTAAAATCCTTTAACCGACAACTTCTGGGCTTATTAGATGACCCAGTATTGTCATCTTGCTTGTCATTGCTTCTCTCTCTTTCCTTATTCTTCCTCTTATCTTCTCTTCGTTTAGCTTCGGCCTCATCTCGAGCCCGAAACTGGTCTTGTATCATCCGATTTTGCTCAGCCATCATGGCTAGCATCATTTCTCTCGTCTCTTCTGGTGTCATTCCTCCTCCAGACATGTTCTGAAATATGAAACATATAACTTATTTAGTAACGTGCCATTTATTTGAAAACACCACCCAATTGTCCCGTATGATAGTCAATCTCTTATGAATACTGGATCATAACCTATCTTAGTTCAGATCATTACTTAAACCACTACATATCATTACCTAATGTTTGAGATCAAGACCTCACGGACACTTGAATCTCAAACTACTGCTCTGATACCATCTCGTGTGACACCCTTGCCACAACAACCACCATTTACATAACACCCAGGATTTAATCATCAAACACAATTACAATAATGATCTGATAACCTAGTTTAAGTGCGTAAGCATTAAAAACACATAATAAAAGAAGTGCAACAGTGTCAAACACCCTACGGTGCTACAAGGTACCAAATCTAAGTCTACATGCCCAATACAATTATTACAACATCCAGAATATAATATAACATTGTCCCAAAGCATAATTACCGAATATATAGTACCAAATCTTCCGAATCTTCACAAATGACCTAACTAGAAGGTCCGGCGGTAGACTTCCCTTTTCCTGTAAAATAAAAATAAACAACTGGGGAATAAGCAAAGGCTTAGTGAATACAAAGATTACGCATTTTATAAATTTTTATGAAGCCCAAGGGTAACACAGATGACAAACATCGGATACCCTCTTCGTACACCAAGTACGGACCAGAGCCGCAGCCCCTTCGAGCTCAAAGCTCGGCTTAAAAACATACCATCTGAGACAAACGTACGATCGGGAATGACATACTGCCTACCGGGCCTAGGAGGGATCAGCTCCAGGTCATATAGCACAGTAACATCAGAGTAATCGATGCGACCCACTGGTCCATCACTAAATGCACAACAATCGAAAGGACATGCAACAAGTAAGAATGTCCATCTAAATCTACGCAAGTTAGTAGAATTCCAAACAAATCATGAAGCAACAGGTCTCAGCAGGCAAAGCTTAACATAAAACAGATATAAACATGCGAAATCTACTGTACTCACAGTGGGTGCGTAATTAAACTTTTAACCGATATTATTTCTCCTCGGGCTTTCAACCGGATCCGTCAAGTACCCCACTGTGGGTTAAACAACACCACAAGGGACCTGTTAAATTAGTTACAACAATATTTCAAGTCAAAAACCGTTTAAATCCATAAAACCAAGTTTCGTAAGTTTTGCAATATTTTTCCCCATTTCGGGTCTATGTCCAAATTCGAACTACAACTAAGTTTGAACCCATTTCAAGTTCACACCTTGTCCTTTGAATAACTCTTGTTATTTTATGTGTTTCATTCAAAATATTCGAGTTTAGAGAGTGGGTTTTCAATTTTAGGCATCAAATTCGAATTTCAGGGGTTAAATTCGAATTTCCTTCGAATTTAATGACTAAACTCAAACTCCTAAGGATAAATTCGAACCATATTCGAATCTAGGGCCTTAGATTCGAATCCATGGTGTCAAACTCGAATTCATGCTCGAATTTAGTACAAAAATCGAGTTTGTTCTTGCATTTCGACTGTGTTCTTGGTATTTTCGAGTTGGTTCATCTTTACAACTTAAATCCTTCATTTCAAAGCCTAAAATCATGAATATATCAAGTATTATACCTAGGTTTGATTCTATTACACATATACTATCACATTCTTGCAAGATTTCAAGCAAAACTAGCTCCAAATCACATAAAAATGGCAGATTCGAATCTAAGTTCTTCAAAACCGAAATAAACAAACTTAAAAGGGTCGATTCTTACCTCAATTCGTACGAAATCGAAAATCCAATCGTAGATTGTTGTTGTACTCCTCGAGATCTTTCCGATGACGTATAAATCTCGATAATCGGCCGGTCGGTTTGTGAGATATCGTAGAGAGAAGTAGAGAGAATTCTAGAGAGAGAAAGTGTAGAGAGAGAGAGAGAGTAACCATAGAAAATGAAAGGCTTTAGCCTTTTATTCCCATTTTCATCATTTGCACATTTCACCCCTCAACTTAACCGGTTCCATAAAATACTGATTTATTCTTAAATTTATCATTAATAGCTTTTTAAATTCATAATATTCCATAATAATAATTATTATTTCTCAAACTTCGTAACTTCTTAAAATAGCGTCAAACTTTTAAATATCCCAAATACATAATAATTGCTCATATTTCAACTTAATTATAAATCATCCGCCTAAATAACTCCGAATTACAGTAATTGAATTTGAGGATGTTACATTTTGCAACACACAACACACATCAATTACTTCAGAGACTTGTTTTGTACTTAACTTATTTTGGTTGTTATAGGATCAACACATCTGAGACTTACTTATGGCATGAGTCTCGGAACTTTTCGCAAACACAGCACACACTTAGTTTATTTGAATGAAAGAAGGCTATGCCAAAATTTATTATAAACAACACACATCCGAGATTCTCACCTTTGTGAGTCTCGGATCCTTCATGATAAAGACAACACACTTAATCTTTTATATAAAATGAGAAGGAAAGGGCTGCTGATATGTTTCTGTTATCACAGCACACATCCGAGACTTTAGAGTCTCGGATCTTTTATGCTAAACACCATACACACACTTGATAATGTAACATACTTTGGTAATGTAACGTGCCGACTATGTAAGGCGACTATGTAAAAGCGTTACAACGTGCTACTATGACGTGCGTTGGGATCCCCACTTTGGCTCAACTATGTTGAGCAGTTGAGTGGATCCCAAGATTTGAGTTGGTTCCCCACCTTGACTCGGCTAGGCTGGGGGATGACAGTGGAACATAATATAATGATAATGTCAAGAATGCTAATAGTTCTCAGTGAGATATGGTTCCATGGTGTTAGATTTTAGAATGTTGATATCCCTTTGTGGGGTGAGGCATCTTGTTGTGAATTCTAATAAATCAATAATTGATGTGGGACACCGATAGTTCTCAACGAGGACAAGGTGATCCCTTTATAACTTGGCACTGGCCATCATTGGCTTTGATGTTTTGGTAGATAAGAAATAATTGTTGGGTAGATATAATTATTGTGTAATTGTTAATTATATTAATCTTAAAATTCACTAAACAACTTTTGTTGTTTACCTTTTAGTTGTTCACCTTTTTACAGGTTTTGAGCTATCGAGTGGGAAGCATATATTCCTTCTGTGTTGTTAAAGATTTTAGATTCAAGGCTAACGATATGCCTTGGATATTGTGTTGAGTTTGGGTACCCGGCCTTAACTATTCTTTTGCAGGATCATGACCAGTAACCTTGTAGACATTAATAGTTGTTAATCGGATGCATCACTAATGATGCATTAGTTGTAAAACTTTTAAATTCTACCCTAATTCCGCAAGTATTATTGTACTAATTATTGTTAGTTACACTTAAATATGTATTATTGTTGTGTGGGTGTTTCACAGAGATTTGTGTAATCCGCTAACATTAATCATTATGAATTCTATGCGATACTGTCACTTATGATATTATTATGACGTGACATTTAGTTGAAATTCGAGGTGTTACATCATGGTATCAAAGCCTGTGGTTTGAAGTGTTGAGCATCACTAGTGGGTGCTTGATCTTAGACCATGTTCGTGTCCTTGGGAATCACTCCTGGAACGGATACTAGTGGATGTTAACCAACCTTGCTTATTGTATACGTTGGGTGTCTATTTATTTATTCTTGACTAGTCTGACTTGTGCATGTTATTATGGATAATCAGGGAGACGGTTCAGGGGCTAAGAGACCAGCTAGAGATGAGTATATCTGCAAGTCATATTAAACCTAGGATAATACATATTTACACACACACACACATCCATAATTAAACCTAGGATAATACATATTTACTCATAATCATAAATTAATTTTCAAAGTTAAAATTAAGATTTCTGAAATTCATAGATTAAATTTTCTAAAATTTAGGATTGGATTAAATTTAATTTAAAGGTTTGATTTTAAGAATTACTGATAAAGATGTCTTAGAGATAAGTTTGAGAAATTATCTACATAATCTTTTTTTTACCATTCACAAGATTTATGATATTGCTCCTTTTGAAAAAAAGTCTTATAATGTTATCTTATACATGTTTAATCAAAAGAAAAATATATGTGAATGATCATTCACATTACAGTACGCTGGAATCTCATAGGTACGCTGATGAACCTGATTCTATATATATATATATATATATATATATATATATATATATATATATATATATATATATATATATATATATATATATATATATATATATATATATATATATATATGTATAATTAAAATGTTTTTTGCAATTAACATTGAATCAATAGTAGCCTACCAAGTTTGACTGCACATTTTGAACATTTTTGACCCTTTTAATATCGAACGGACATGCAGTGTTGCATATATGATATATTTTATCACTTCGACGTTGAATGTGTGATATAAACTGTAATTCGACATTGAATGATTTCTATATAATATATTGAATGGACGTATAGGTAAAAAAAAAAATTTACGAAAAATAAACACGTAAAATTTTTTCGAAAAAAATATATCATTACTGTTCTCATTAAATCAACCAACTTCTGACTACTAATTTTGACCATTATTATGTTTCTGTTAATTTTGAATGTACATGCAGTGTTGCATCGACATTGTATATACGACATCAAGTGTTCATTCGACATTGAATGATATCGGCCATGCTACATTGCATCGTGGTCTGAGTAATTTTTTTTACGAAAAATAAACACGTAAATTTTTTTCTAAAAAAATATATCATTACTGTTCTCATTAAATCAACCAACTTTTGACTACTAATTTTGACCATTATTTTGGTTCTGTTAATTTTGAATGTAAATGCAGTATTGCATCACCGTTGAATATACGATATCAAGTGTTCATTCGACATTGAATGATATCGGCCATGCTACATTGCATCGTGGTCTGGGTAATTTTTTCTCGAAAAATAAACACGTAAATTTTTCCGAAAAAATATATAATGACCGGTCTCGTTTTTAAGAGTATAAAATTCTCGTTTTTATGTTATAATTTTTTTGATTTAACAACTAATCATATTAATGTTATTTTAATTTTAAAAAAATATTTATTTTACTAATGCCAATCTTTTTGTTATTTCCAATCTATTCCTTTTTTACCCCTAAAAGAATTAAAAAATCACTAATGCCAATCTGTTTTTTCACTAATTCCAAACTTTATGGTTTTAATCAAGACCATTAGATTAATCTAAACTATGGACGATATTGGTTCTACGGTTCTATACTAAATTTAGGTTTGCAATGATCCCATATACATATATAGATTTAGGCTCAAAAGAGTCCCTTTAAAAATCCAGTGTACAAAGGTACCCATCCAAAGCCACAAGATTAAATAAATCAATGGTTGTGATCAAAAAATGAAACTCCATGCGCGTCCCCATTTTTTTTAGCTGGAAGGGTATTTTTCGTAATTACAGCGACCATTCACATTGCTTAATTCACCATTCACATTAATTGATCATTCACATTAGTTATTTGATCATTTACATTACTTAATTATTGATTCACACCACTTATTTGAGCATTCACAATAATTATTTAACTATTTACAATTCTTTTACACTTATTTGATCATTCACAATAATTATTTGACTAATTGACCATTCACATTACTTAATTGATCATTCACATTACTTAAATGATCATTCACATTACTTAATTGACCATTCACATTACTTAAATGATCATTCACATTACTTATTTGATCATTCACATTACTTAATTGTTCATTCACAACACTTATTTGATCATTCACAAGAATTTTTTTTTACACTTATTTGATCATTTACGACATTTACTTGATCATTCACAATAATTATTTAACAATTTACACTTCTTTTATAATTATTTGATCATTCATATTACTTAATTGATCATTCACATTACTTAATTGACCATTCACATTACTTAATTGACCATTCACAACACTTATTTGATCGTCACATGAATTATTTGACCTTTCATAATAATTATTTGACTATTTACAGTTCTTCTACACTTATTTACCATTCACAATAACTACTTGACCATTCACACTTCTTCTACACTTATTTGATCATTCACAACACTTTTATGATCATTCACAACACTTATTTGATCATTCACAATTCTTCTACAATTATTTGATCATTCACAACACTTATTCGATCATTCACGAAATTATTTGACCATTCATAGTATTTATTTGATCATTCATATTAATTATTTGACCATTTATAATAAGTTTAGAAAAAGTGTGAATGATCAAATAAGTGTTGTGAATGATCAAATAAGTGTAGAAGAAGTGTAAAAGTCCAATAATTATTGTGAATGATGAAATAAATACTGTAAATGGTCAAATACTTCATGTGAATGATCAAATAAGTGTTGTGAATGATCAATTAAGTAATATGAATGGTCAATTAAGTAATGTGAATGGTCATTTAAGTAATACGAACGATCAATTAAGTAATGTGAATGGTTAATTGAATAATGTGAATAATCAATTAAATAATGTGAATGATCATTTAAGTAATGTGAATGATCAAATAATTATAAAAGAAGTGTAAATAGTTAAAAAATTATTGTGACTGATCAAATAAGTGTACAAGAAGTATAAATAGTTAAATAAGTGTTGTGAACGATCAATTAAGTAATGTGAATGGTTAATTAAGTAATGTGAATGATCAATTAAATAATGTGAATGATCATTTAAGTAATGTGAATGGTCAATTAAGTAATGTGAATGGTTAATTAAGTAATGTGAATGATTATTTAAGTAATGTGAATGGTCAATTAAGTATGTGAATGGTTAATTAAGTAATGTGAATGATCAATTAAATAATGTGAATGGTCATTTAAGTAATGTGAATAGTCAATTAAGTAATGTGAATGGTTAATTAAGTAATGTGAATGATCATTTTAAGTAATGTGAATGGTCAATTAAGTAATGTGAATGGTCAATTAAGTAATGTGAATGGTCAATTAAGTAATGTGAATGATCAATTAAATAATGTGAATGGTGAATGATCATTTAAGTAATGTGAATGATCAATTAAGTAATGTGAATGATTAATTAAGTAATGTGAATGATCATTTAAGTAATGTGAATGGTCAATTAAGTAATGTGAAAGGTTAATTAAGTAATGTGAATGATCAAATAAGTGTACAAGAAGTATAGATAGTTAAATAAGTGTTGTGAATGATCAATTAACTAATGTGAATGATCAATTAATGTGAATGGGGTGAACTAAGCAATGTGAATGGTCGTTGTAATTACGAAAATACCATTGCCTATGTGGGGTACGCTGGATACGCAGGATTTTGAAGGGGACGCTGTGGAACCAAATTCCATATATATATATATATATATATATATATATATATATATCATATTCAAATAAGTATCTCTTGAAATCAAATGCATCCGAAGGTACCGACCTTAAAAAACATTTTTAAATTTTTTTTTCACATAACTATGTTTAATTTAATGTTATACGCATGATATATGAATTTCACATAGATTGACACTTTCTATGTCATTAAAAAGTATGTGAATGCTCAATGCATATTTATGTGAATGGTGATTTCACACCATGTGAATGGTGTGAATGACCATTCACACGATCTTTTTTTTAACCATTCACAAGATTTATGATGTTACTCATTTTGAAAAAAAAAGTCTTATAATGTTGTCTTATACATGTCTATTAAAAAAAATATGTGTGAATGATCATTCACATTAGGGTACGCTGGAATCTCATAGGTACGCTGATGAACCTGATTCTACATATATATATATATATATATATATATATATATATATATATATATATATATATATATATATATATATATATATATATATATATATATATATATATATATATATATATATATATATATATAGAATATGGTTCGAGAGAGTACCTCCATTATGCAGCGCACCTGAAGGTACCATCTTTAAAAAGCCTTTTTATAAATTTTTTTTTCATAAACATGTTTTAATTAGCATTATGAAGATCGTATGTAAATTTCACATACATTCACATCTCCTAGCTCCTAAAAAGTGATGTGAACACACACTTACATGATTTTGAATACATGTGAACTCACATTTATGTGATGCGTGTTTTCATGCCCTTAGAGTTTTCGGATTTGCGTGAAATTCACATATGATCTTCATCATGTTAATTAAAACATCTTCATGAAAAAAAATTTCATAAAAAATACTTTTAAGACAGGTACCTTCTGGTGCGCTGCATAATGGGTGGTACTCACTTGAACCTAAATCTATATATATATATATATATATATATATATATATATATATATATATATATATATATATATATATATATATATATATATATATATATATAGACACACACACACACACACACACTAATTATTTTAAACTGTTTAAAATATACCTCAAAATTTTAAAATGTTTAAAATAGAACCCTAAGATTTAAAAGACATCTATATATATATATATATATATATATATATATATATATATATATATATATATATATATATATATATATATATATATATATATATATATATATATTTATATATATATGTTATGTATATATGTATTATGGATTATATATATATGTAACATTTAAATCTAAATACATTGTCAGTTAATTGATGATTTACCTCACCCATAGTGAACAAACTATAAGCGAGGTATAAGGCGGGTCGCTATGCTTCCCGAAAAGAGTAGTTTTTAATATGCTTCGCGCTGACCTATCTTCTCCGCTTCGTTGTGCGTTCAATGGAGCTACCAAAGACTTTTGATAGGATAATGTTCAGATTAAAAGTATTTATCTATAGTACTAAAACAAAATCCCGTTTTAGATATATAAAAAGTGAATTAGTATGCTAACCCATGAAGACTGCACATCTCTCTTTTGGACTGTTAGTGGACCGTGTGTGGTTTAGTGAACCCATATATGAGACTTCTATCTCGTAAATCTGTATATGTGCGCTTATGACAGAGAGCATGAATTTTAGACAACTGTCTTCAAGCCTTTTTGGCGACACATTGTTCTTGGTTCGCATAGCGAACTGAAATGCAAACAACGTGTGCTTGTGCCTTGTGGCAATATATTCCATCATGATCACAATAATACATGGTTCGTTATCAATGAATGATATTCCAAATGAGTTGTATACGTGATAGAGCGAATGTGTCGTCCATACTATGTTGAAGTGTTTGATTGGTATTATATCATGGTTACCCCCTAGTTTAATGATGCTAATTTTATTAGTAGTATTGAACTCATTTAACAAGATACAAGTCATCATTATTATATAGAACAATAATGTAACAGGTGATGGTAAGAATGTACCAAACCATCTCCTTGAACAATGATGGGTTTGGAGCCTGGACTTGAAGGCGGGAGGCGTATAGACGTGGAAGCTGGAAGCGCTTGGACTTCGAGTTGGATGAGAACAAATATGACACCTATACCTGGAGTTTCGATGTGCCTGAACATGGAGACTAGAGGCGCTTGGAAATGGAGTTTGGAGGCGCTTGGACTTAGAGTCTGGAAGCGCCTGGAGGTATCGCCTA
This sequence comes from Centrapalus pauciflorus, assembly GCA_020465985.1. Taxonomy (NCBI): domain Eukaryota; kingdom Viridiplantae; phylum Streptophyta; class Magnoliopsida; order Asterales; family Asteraceae; genus Centrapalus; species Centrapalus pauciflorus. The sequence goes on along the minus strand of JAANYP010002180.1, from coordinate 80,716 downwards.
GACAGCAAGTCTGGAAGCAACTGGAGGTAGTGCCTAGACATGAAGTCTGAAAGCAACTGGAGGTGGTGCCTAGACATGATGTCTGAAAGCAGCTGGAGGTGCCTGGACATAGAGTCTGGAAGCGTCTAGAGGTAGCGCCTAGACATGAAGTCTGAAAGTAGCTAGAGGCGCCTATACACTACTAAAAAGTTATACAAAAGCTTTAAGAAAGTCCAACAAATAGCTGCCAAAAAGCTATGAAAAACCTTCAAAAAGATTCTCAAAAGCCTTCCAAAAAATTTGTCAAAATGCTGCCAAAAAGCTTCTAAAAAGGTGTTTGGACGGAGCATTTGGCTAAAAATTTACCCATCTTATTTTTTCTCGTTTTTTTCTAGTGTTTATCTTTGTGTAAACAACATCCCCGAAACTAGCAGATGTGATATCCCTCAGTGTCTTTATGGTAACCAAGGCAAGAACACTTTCCGGCCAAGTCGCATTAATTGATCATAACGATATCGTGAGGTATGGTCACAAAAGGAGAGACAAATTTTGTCTAGTGCGAGTTTAGGGCATGGCCTGGACTATTGATCTGGCTTAAAGTCTAGGTGCAAGCAGTAAACCAATGGCCTGGATATAAAAAAAAGTATTTTTAACTCTTGTTGGGTACAATTTATAATAGAGTTAAAAACAGTTTATATTGTATAAAGTTCAGGGGTTGTTTGTGTAAATACTCAATACTTTGTATTGAGTATATATGTAGGAAGATAGAAAGATACGGATCTGATTTAGAGAAAAAGAAGGATTGCTTTGCAAGAAAGCCGAAACCTCCAATGTAATATTCTTCTCTCTATAATCATTAATAAATTCTGTTTGATTGTTAATTGTTCATATGAATTGTTTAATGTTAAATGAATTGCATGAAATACGAATTCACAATTGGTATCAGAGCCTAATATGGCTGAATTGGAGTGAATTTTTAATCTGAAATCGTTTTTTTAAGAACACTGTTATATTTATTTTTTTGAAAATTCAAAAATCAATTGAGGAATTTTGATTCTGTGGATGAAATGATCTGATATTTGGATCGAAGGTGCGAATCTTAAAGACGAATTCAATTATATAAGTATCAAGTTTTAATTCCAAACACACAAGATTTAATTGAGAATTTTCAGATTTTTTGAAAAAGTGTGTGTTCTTGAGGTTTTTGGTCGATTTTTGGTTTTTAATCGAGAATTAGCCAAAGTGATTTCACAAAAGTTGTTTCTGCTATTAAAATGAACCTTCAAAATCAATTTGAGGTCATTTCATGGATTTTTGTTGAAAAAGTTTGGATCTGATTTTGTTTTTGTTGAAAAATGATAAAACTCGGGCATAACAAAATTCATAGTGTCATTCGAGTTTTTTAAAGAAGGCATTCGAGTTTTATAAAGAAGGCATTCGAGTTGATCAAAGAGAGTAAATCGAGGAACTTTATATTCTATTCGAGTTTCATGCTTTATTATCCGAGTTTCAAGCTTCATTAATCGAGTTTTATGCTTCATTAATCGAGTTTTATGCTTCATTAATCGAGTTTGATGCTTCATTAATCGAGTTTTATGCTTCAATAATCGAGTTTCAAGCTTCATTAATCGAGTTTCAAGCTTCATCATTCGAGTTTCATCAAGCTTATTCGAGTTTCATTCTTCTTCAATCGAGTTTGATAGTGTTTCAATCGAGTTTCATTACTCTTTATTCGAGTTGAGTCCTTATTCATTCGAGTTTCATCATACTATTGACTGTTTGACCTTAACTGCTTAAATTGCCCATAACTTTTGACTGGAACATCGTTAGAAGGCCTACCATACGTCAAATCGAAGCTTGAACAGAGATCTACGATTTCTAGAACCGGCGTGGTAAATTTTCGAGGCCCAAATCCACTCCAGAAAAAAGTTACGGGCATTTTTCTGCAGAAAATCTAAAATTTCAATGTCAAAAAGTCAAACCAGAGCTGATTTTTAACAAATTAATCATTCAAGATTCGTTTTTTCTTCAATCAAGATTCATTCAAATTTTCATAAGTCCATAAAAGATCTTGGAAGTTCATTTTTCTGCAATTCATAATGGAATTTGAAAAATTTTCGAAGTCTGAGCTGATTGCCAAACTTACTGAATCTGAAAAGATTCGTAAGAACAATTATGACATTCTCGTTCAGTTAAATACTGATAAACATTTGGCGTTACGTGACATACAAATATTGAATGAAGAAATTCAGAGCTTAAAAGAAAAACAAAACTCTGAGAGTTGTGCTCATCAATTGAAAATATCTGAATTACTTAAAGAACTTGATGAGCTGAAACAAGAAAATTTTCAGAATGTAACTCAACTGAAACATATTTTGCCTGAAAGATCTGATCTTTACAAGAAAGTTAAAGATCTTGAAGAATTACTTTCTAAGACAAATCATACTGATCAAAATTGTGTTTTAAACAAATCATAAGAATTTTTTGCTCTTGAAAAAGAGTTGTCTTTAACTAAAGATTCTCTTGAGAAGGAAAGACATGCGTTCTTACTGAAAGAACAAGATTTTAAAACAAAATCTAAGTTGTTTGAAGATGAAAGAAAGATCTTTTTAATAAAAGAACAATCTTTTAAAATTGATTTCCAATCATTTGATAATGACAGAAATTCTTATTTGGTCATTATCAAAGGATTAGAAGATCAGATACTTCATCTTTCAAAACAATTTAATGAATTTCCTTCTTCAAAAGAATCAGTGGTTAAAGATCCTTCAGTTTGTTCAAAATCTAAAGTTGATCAATCTGATTTATCTACAGAAAGTGAAAAGAATCCAACTGAATTTTCTAAATTTGATTCTTCTTCAGATCTTAAACTTAAGTATCTGTTAAAGATACACAGAGGCAAAGATACAATTGTTGAACAACTTCCGGTCAAGATTTACACTGGTGAATCTTCGAAGTCAAGTTTTTCTAAAGTTTCTGAAAATACTAGTCATTCTAATCAGAGCACATTTTCACAGAAAAATACCAAGTATTCTCAGAAACAGGCAAGAACCGGACAGTTTTTCAAAAAGAAGACTTCGCAAAAGTCTGATCATTCAAATTCAAGTTTCTTTAGAATTTCAGATATTCAATTTTTTCATACTCAAAGAAATTTGTTTTCTGCTTTTGAAAGAGAAGCTGATAGTTATAACTTGCAATGGGTACCTAAACCCAAGTACAAGTGGGTAACAAAACCTGTTTTGAAATGGGTATCCAAGACCGCTAACAAGTCTGGATCCAAATCTGTTTGGATACCAAATACATCTTAAATTTTGTAGGTTATAGGCTTCTTATCATTTCAGATAAAAACTCGTTCTTCAATTCAACAATGGCTCTTGTTCAATTCAATTCAGGACCTGTTCTTCAGTTCAAAAGGTTTCTACTCACATCAGAGTAGAACCCAGAATGGTTTTTAGTCATATCAGACTAGAACCCGATCTTCATTGAAAATGGCTTTTGTACTTCTCAGTACAGAACTCAAGCTAATGGTTTTCAGTTACTTCAGACTGAAACCCGAGCTTCTGCGACAAATGGTTTTCAATCACTTCAGATTAGAACCCGAGTCTGAAAGACAAATCTTTCTGGAATTCATGTCCTGCATTCAACTCTGAAGCTATATTGATAAAGAGAGAGTTTTATTTTACAATTTTTTGCTCCTGATTAATTTCTATGAGTTGACTAACTTTTTGTGCTTATTTCCAGGGGGAGTTTCAGACGTTCTTTGACGATGACATTTTTCAAAACTGTGTGTGATTTTTCACGAAAATATTTGATACACACATAAAAGAGTTTTTGAGCTGAAAATAAATTTTTTTATGAATCTCTGAATCTATCATTGAGATTAATTGGTCTAATCTCTTTGATTTTCATAATCTCATTTCTTCTGAGATTTTCTTCTTGGTTCTCCCATATATTTTTAATTCTCCCAATACATGCTCCATGAGCTAATTCTTTCATAACAAGTCTGATTTCTTTCACATCATATATCAGATTGTACATTTCATTATGATATCTCTAATTTCATCTTCTAGTTCATCTGAGATAAATTTCTTAATGTCCCATGAGTTTCAAAGTTGAAGCTAATTATGAAGACTTCGATTATGCACTAAAATGAGTGATAGGCATAAATATCACTTCTATGGTCTAACCAGAACCGGAAGACCTACCCAAGGAGCAAACCGTATATAGTTTGTGTGGGTGAGGGTTCTTTTGGTCTATTAGTTGAGAAGTGTCAGTTATCACGGGATACTGACAAATGAGAGGGATATATTGAAAGGAGATTGTGGTGCATCAGATCTTGCTTTCACTATAAAGCTGACTGAATTTATTTCTGAAAAGTGAGCCGGAGGGAGCTTAGTTGAAAAATGTTGAGTGCTGAGAGTTGAGAAGGATTAAAAGAAAAGAAAATCCTATCTAAACTGTGTCGGCTGGGTAAACCACATAATCTATCAAGCCCTAGGCAACTTGATATTGAAAAAGACGTCATGGACCCAGTGACGCATGCACTTAACCCCACTAACTACTCAGTTGTCTCTCAAAAGATTTCTGTATCAATAATCATGGAGATATAGCACATTTCTATCGATATATCATTTGGATATTATTGATATTGAAACAAGGAAGACAGTTGCTCCGATCTCCAATTTCATTTGATGCACATTGTGTCTAGAGCTGTTTATATACACTTTTAGGATACATCGAGTCTAGCAGTCTGCGTGACGATAAACTACTAGTCCAAAGTGACTAAGCCGGAACAAATATGAGTGGTTCTTTCATGATAAAGAATTTCACGATGACTATTTGGAAATCCTACCAGTGTTAACATCATGCCAGCGCTGAAAGTAGGTAACATAGATTATGTCTATTGTGCAAACAGGAATCCTATGTGGACCTGGACTCGTTAATACACAAATGAATTTGTTTCATTTTCCTCAAGTCAAGTTGAAAAGCTTCGACTTTGTTTTGTAAAGAAAATGTATCAGTTTGAGGGGGAGTGAGATAAATCTGTTTAGTATAGGGGAGGGATATCAGTTTGAGGGGGAGAAAATCAATTTGTAATAATTTCTGAGTTGTAATTTTTGTTGTATTTCATCTACTGTATATTCAATGCATTAATGTCTCTAAATACTTTGCATGATGTTCATATTTCTTATGATCATCATGAGGGGGAGAAAAGCTAGAGTTCAGAGACAACTGTTGAGTAGATTGAAGTCAATTGAAGACAATTGCTACATCATCTCAAGAAAATTGATCAAGGAAGAGATTTAAAAGCTATTCATGATCCAAGGGGAGTGTGCTTACAAGAAAAGAGAAGATCTGAAAAGAAGAGATGTGATAATCAGAGTGAGACAATAAAGAAGAAGATTCTATCAGAAGATTCAGAGATCAAAGAAAAGAAGAAACCTGAACAGAGAACTTTAATTGAAAATTGTTTTCATCTCTAAGGGGGAGATTGTTGGGTACAATTTATAATAGAGTTAAAAATAATTTATATTGTATAAAGTTCAGGGGTTGTTTGTGTAAATACTCAATACTTTGTATTGAGTATATATATAGGAAAATAGAAAGATACGGATCTGATTTAGAGAAAAAGAAGGATTGCTTTGCAAGAAAGCCGAAACCTCCAATGTAATATTCTTCTCTCTATAATCATTCAATAAATTCTGTTTGATTGTCAATTGTTCATATGAATTGTTTAATGTTGAATGAATTGCATGAAATACGAATTCACAACTCTTTTCTAGCTTAAAAGGTCACCTGGATCCAGGCGCCAGCAGTTTGCAAACAGCCTGAATGTATAGCAAATCATTATTGTCATAATAATGTAACCGAGTGTCAAGATCAAATTCACTACCTAAGATTAACTGGTTTGAATTAATCAGTGTATAAAACCAATAACCTTGTATTGAATCAAAGTCCAATAAAGAAGTTTGCGGAATAACACTTAACTGTTTTAAGAAAAGCGTTGAAAACAAATAACACATAAATGTAATCAATAATCAAAAATCACTTGTATTGCCAAACTCAATGATTACAATCACCTCTAATCTGTTTGATTAGACGAAGAACACAGATTGTTCTTAGGGTTTTACAACCGTAGAGGCTTATAAAAACTTAATCAGAGAAGCAATTACAATTGAAATAAACTTGTACGTGCAGAATTTACAATAGAAAACCTATTCTATGTATATATAATGCCTTCTGTTTATTGAGCTGTTGAGCAGCTTGAAGTCTATCTGTTGAGCAGCTTGAGTTTGAACACTGGCAGCTTGAACTTTTGAACTAGCAACTTGAACTTCTTCAACTAACAGCTTGAACTTTGTAATTACACAGAAAATCTACTAACAGTTTGAGAAATCTAACTAACAGCTTGACATACTTAGAATATTTCCCAACAATCTCCCTCTAACTTAAATTCTTTACACAAGACTTTAAGTTTCTATACAAATAAGGAAATAAAACAAAGTAAAACTGTTATTTAAAAACTAAGGCATCCAAAAACTTACTGTTGTGAAAGTTTCTGCTTAATTGCCTTTAAAAATTCTCTTTTCATTTCTTCTCTACCACAGTATATCTTCACTGAGCTCAGTTGTACTAACCATGCCCTTGGAAGATCAAAGAATTCAAAATTGAAGAACATGCTGGATCCATTTGCAAATCTGAGTCTATATGTCTTTGATTTCACATACAGATCAACATTTGCAATCTTCATCTCCTTGGCATCTTCTATATCTTTTCGGATAGACTCTGGATCAAAAATGCTTTTCAAATCCTTTATAGCTTGCTTGACCTGGGGTAGTGAAGACCTAGATTGACTCACAGTTCCAATATGGTGCATTCTAGTAAGTTCATCCCGGGTCATCCCTTGAACTAGGTGCATTATACTCTTCTATTCTTCCTCAGGACCAGCTTCTCTTCTGACTACAAAATGATATTTTAAATCAATGTCATCCATTGACTTAGCATACCAGTATGTAATAGGAGGTTTTGAGAAGTCATGTTGATTGAGGGTCTTTTCAATCTCCATCACATTTTGAAGCTGATGCTCAAATAACACCCTTTTCACCTGATCAAGCTTTGCTTGTTGAATGGCTTCTGATTGAGGATTAGTAGCAACAGCTTGAACAGGAGGAGAAGGATCACTGACACCTGCTTGATTATCACTTACACCAGCTTGAATATTACTTATTCCAGCTTGAACTGTTTCTTGGAGATTTTGGACTTGATGCGAGACTTTGGCTATCTTTCATTTTTCCATCTCCTTGTCATGAATTTCCTGCAGCCTTTCTGTGCTCCATGACTGAGCCATCTTCTTTGGAATCCCAACTGAATAAGAGAAATTTATCAAAAAAATTCTGTGCTCTGCCTTTGAATGCCCTGTTGGCATTTTCCTTTTCTTCTCATTCTGTTTGACCACAAACCCTCTAAAGTAATCACCTAAGGTTTCATCATCTTGCATTTGAGCATGGGTTTGCTGGTCCAAAAGATCATACCGTTCCTCTGCTAGTTTTCTGGCAAATTCAGCATCAGGAGCAACTTGGGCTTCTTTCGATGAAAATTTATGCTTTAGAGATTCTATGAGTATGCCCTTGACCTTATCTTTGGTTGCAGAAGTTGTAGCTTGGACTGTACTGACAGGAGCTTGAATACCTTCTCGGATAACAACTCCAGTTGTTCTTATAGGAGCAGCTTGAGTTTCTAGGCTAACAACTTGAGTAGCTGTTGGGATTGTTAGCCTAGAATCTGGGACTGTTTGAGCAGGAGCTGAAGTTGTTTGGACTGAACTAGGGATCTCCTGATTCTCCCCCTTTTTGGATGCATTGGTTTGGCCAGGAGGACCTACAACCTTTGCCATTAGGGTTCGAAACATCTTCTCAAGTTGAATTATCTTATTTCCACAGAGAGTGAACCCCTAATGAAAATAATTCATTCTCTGATTCTGAGCTGCTACTGTCTGTTGGAGTGCTAGGATTTGTGCCCCCCTGTGCAGCAATAAGGGACTAGTAATATTCCAATACTGCCACAACAGACTTCAGCTGAGGATCCGTTAATATCATAAGTTGCAGACTAGCCTCAAGATCAGCAAATGAGTGTGGTGCTTGTGATCTATCACTGGCAGGAATTCCAGAAGTGAAAAAACATCTGGGCCCCTCTGTTCTTGGTACTGGGGACTTCCAGAAGGTGCTTGCACACCCTCTGTTGCCATAGGTGTGGTCTTATTGATGTTGACATTGTCCTGTGCCTCTTGTGCAGAGACATCAGTAGTGTCAGCCACAGAACCCATATGGACATCCTCTGTTGGGATGGCCACCTCCAAATTGAGGATGAGAGTGTCCTCAGTGGGTGCCCTTTGGATAGTCTGTGCAGAAGTGTCCTCCTACACAGGGATATTTGGCTCTTGTATTTGGGCTGAGGAGGAAGGAGCTCCTGAAACCCTTTTTCTTTTGTATAGTATAAGTGGGGATGTGGGTTTGAGAGAAGGAGCAGATGGAGTATTTGTATCATGAGGAGTGGGTTGGGGTCCTGGGGGTGAAGCAGTGATGGAAGGCTGAGCCTGCTCAGGACCCTCTCCTCTGTTTAGTGGATTGATGCCCAACATTGCAGAGGGCAATGGGACATCTATACTCAAAAAAATTGGCACTGGATTTTAAAAGACGTTTTATTAAAGGTAAAGAGTGCCTATGGGAAACATGAATCCTTTTATGTACATTGAAATTATTGCAAGTTCATGCAATTATTTCAGCCAAAAATCGAGGATACATCAAAAATTTCCCATTCTTTAGGGCATGATGCCTTAACATACCCTGAAAAATCATATTCGAAAAATTGAACTGTTGGCCTGTAGATAAACACACTAAGGCAGTGGCTATATTAGAGAAAATTCTGACCAACCAGTTCTTTTAGGGCTTATGCATTGTTGGATAATATGTACAAGATATTTCCACTTAGGGGCAAAATGAGTTTTAAAGAATGTATAAGAATCCATAGGGCCCATATACCCTATAGCAAAAAGGCCTTCATGTAAGGCAGTAAGTGATAGATCAGAAATACATGTGGCATCTTGAAGATGCAAGTGTTGGCGGATGATGTCCTCAGTGATGGTGACACTGTTGCCATCGATTTTGGAAGTCAAAGAAGTGACTCCGTTGATGGTTTGGACAGAGGCATATTTCCAAAACTGTTCTATATGGGATATGTAGATGGTGGGATTAATAGTGAGGGCATGATGGATATGGGAACTTCGAAGGAAGTCCATCATGTCATGGAATGGTTGAAGGTCAGTGTGTTTGAGAGAATAGGGAAGACAATTATGTTCTTTGACAAACTCCATTGACGATCAATCGGTGAGTTAGGGTTTCAGAGAAGTGTGTGTGAATCGCTCAGAGAGAAAAGGAAGGTCGTGGAAGATATTTTGCAACTGGTAGTTATAATTGAACAGAACTGGGACCTTTAAAGGTTTGGGGTTTCGAAAATATCTAATCTCGCGCACACACTTATAGGAATTTATCGAATTACCCTGCACCCTTTGACAGATCAAGTGAAAAAACTAACAGTCCGAGTGATATGAACTAGCAGCTTGAGAAAAGACTCAAACTGTTAGTTGAAAAGAAAGCATATTTTAATGAAACAGTGTCTCCCCCTTAATCAAGCATATGAAATAGATATATTCTTCATAAAATAAGAGAGAATAATGAAAAATAAATTAATCCATATTAACCATGCCAATGTTTGATACTAGGAAGGTGAATCTTCCTACATCAAATGGTTTTGTAAATAGATCAGCTAATTGATCATCAGTATGAATTTTGGTAACTTGGATTAATTTCTTCTCATTACAATCCCTTATAAAATAAAATCTGATGTCTATATGTTTGGTTTTGGGAAATTTCACTGGATTTTGTACAATGCTTATTGCACTTGAGTTGTCAATGTAAATAGGAGTGGATAGGAAGTTCATACCATAGTCTCTCAGTTGATTCTGAATCCACATCACTTGGGAACAGCAGCTTGCAGATGCTACATATTCTGCTTCAGTGGATGAGGTGGAGACAGTTGTTTGCTTTTTACACTGCCAAGAGACCAGTCTTGCTCCTAGATATTGACATCCACCAGTTGTGGACTTTCTGTCAATGTTGCATCCTCCATAATCACTGTCAGAATAGGCTGTTAGTTCAAGAGGAGAGTCTTTAGGATACCAGAGACCCAAATGTGGTTGGCCTTTGAGATATCTAAAGATTCTCTTAACAACAAATAGGTGTGAGTCCTTTGGAGCACATTGAAACCTGGCACAAACACAAACAGCAAACATTATATCAGGTCTAGAAGATGTGAGGTACATAAGTGAACCTATCAAGGATCTGTATAGATGAATGTCCACATCTACTCCATCTTTGTCTGCATCAAGCTGCTTGTGAGTGTCCATTGGAGTACTAGCAACTTTGGTATCTTTGTAACCAAACTTTTCCAGTATGTCTTTAACATACTTTGATTGACTTATAAAAAGTCCTGTGGGCCTCTGCTTGACCTGCAATCCTAGAAAGAAGGTGAGTTCTCCCATTGAACTCATTTGAAACTTTTTGTGCATCAATGCCTCAAATTCTTTGCACAGACTGTCATTAATAGACCCAAAGATAATATCATCAACATAGATTTGAACAAGCAGAATCTCAGATTTGATGGACTTTGTGAACAATGTTTTGTCCAGAGTACCTCTCTTGAATCCATTCTGTAGAAGGTATGATGACAGAGTGTCATACCATGCTCTAGGGGCTTGGTGAAGTCCATAGAGGACTTTGTCTAATTTGTAGACTCTGTCTGGATACTTGTAATCCTCAAATCCAGGAGGTTGACACACATAGACCTCTTCTTCAATTGTGCCATACAGAAAAGCAGACTTTACATCCATTTGATACACTTTAAAACCTTTGAAGCTTGCATAAGCTAGGAACAGTCTGATGCCTTCTATTCTTGCTACTGGGGCAAAGACATCATCATAATCTATTCCTTCTTCTTGAGTGTATCCCTGTGCTACCAATCTTGCTTTGTTCTTGATGACTATCCCTCTCTCATCCTTCTTGTTTCTGAACACCCATCTTGTATCAGTTGCTCTCTTTCCTTTAGGAAGATCAACTAGAGTCCATATATTCTAAAAAATGAATTGCAGAAGTTCTTCCTGCATTGCCTCAATCCAAGATGGATCTTTCAAAGCCTCAGATGCCTTCTTAGGTTCTAATTGTGACATGAAACATGCATGTTCAAAGGCAGCTAGACTGAATTCAGGAACTGCTGATTCAGCATCAGTAGACTCCTTATGAACCATTGTCCTTGTCTGCACAGGAGTGCGTAGATCACCCATTATCTGATTGAGAGGATGATACTTGTGAACTCTGAGTGTTGGCTCTCTGTCTGTCTGAAAAGAAGTTCCTAGATTTGTATCATCTCCTTCATGACCACTTGATGGTTCATCTTCAGGAACAGCTTGACTAGAAGATGAGATTGTTTCCCTTTGTGATGGAGCTGTTCCCTCAGGACTTGGGATTGGCACTTTATAGTTTGGATTTGAATCATGTTGAGCATCCAGTACCTCTGGTGGGTCACAAGATAGAAGTGGTAGAACAGTATACTCATCCCATTGAGCAGAATCTTCAACAGTCTGAACCTTTGTGCCAACAGCTTGAACATTTGTGCCACCAGCATGAGAATTTGTGTTGGCAGCTTCAACCCTGTTTTCATCAGTTTCTGCAGTATACTCAACAAAGCTCAGAGAATTAGTTAGTGAATCTAAATCAAACAACCAATCAGGACCAGTGCCTTTGACATTTGCAGTGTTTTCATTAAATTCAACATTGGCACTTTCTTCAATGGTTTTAGACACACTGTTATATACTCTATAGGCTTTGCTTTGAGTAGAGTATCCTACAAAGAAACCTTCTTCAGCCTTACTCTCAAATTTTCCAAAGTGAGTCTTAGTGTGAAGAATGGAGCATGAACAGCCAAAAGACTTTAGAAAGGCTATTAAGGGGACTCTATGATGGAATAACTTATATGGAGTTTTACCTTGTGATTGAACAACTTGAACCCTATTTAGAACGTAACAAGCTGTATTAACTGCCTCTGCCCAAAAGGTCATTGGCAGTTTGGAATCAGCTAGCATGGTTCTAGCAGCCTCAATTAAAATTCTGTTCTTTCTTTCAGCTACACCATTTTGTTGTGGTGTTCTTGGTGCACTGTATTGCCTAGCAATGCCTTTAGACTCACAGAAACTGTTTAGGATATGGTTTTTAAACTCAGTTCCATTGTCTGATCTTATCACCTTAACTTTTAAGTTGGATTGGTTTTCTATCTTAAGAATAAATGATTTAACTAGCTCAGCAGTTTCATCTTTAGTCCTAAGAAAGTATACCCATGTGAATCTGGTGAAATCATCAACAATGACTAAACAGTAAGCTCTTTTATTCAAACTCAAAACAGATGTTGGACCAAAGAGATCCATATGAATAAGATGAAGAGAAGATGAAATTGAATTTACTTCTTTGGCCAAATGAGAAGCTTTGTGTTGCTTGCCTTTAAGACATGCTACACAATGATCATCACAGATGAACTCCTTTTGTGGTAAACCTCTTACCAAATTCTTTTTGACTAGAACGTTCATAGATTTGAAGTTCATGTGACACATCATTCTGTGCCAAAGAGCAGACTCATTAGATGATGCTTTGGATATCAAACAGCTTAAAGTACTTGATTTGGATAAAATATCTGTGTCCAAACAGTAGACATTGTCCTTTCTTGGTGTTCTAAGTAAAACAAGATTTTCAGGTTTTTTAAAATCTTTTGAAAGAACAATGCACTCAGAATCTGTGAATACAATAATGTTTTGTTTATCACAGATTTGAGACACACTTAATAGATTGTACTTCAGCTGTTCCACATACAAAACATCATTGAAAAGCATATTGCCTGCTTTGACAGTACCTTTACCTGTGACCTTACCTCCCTTGGAATTTCCTCCAAATGCAACAAACCCTCCTTCAAAGCCTTTGAAATTTGACAAGCATTCAGAATTGCCTGTCATGTGCCTGGAGCATCCACTGTCCAAATGCCATCTTGTTTTATGTTGTGACATGTGGGTGTCCTGCACACTTAAAAGCTTAGTTAGTAGTGGAGTAAACCCAAACCAAGTTGGTTTTGGGTTGTCCTTGTGCATTGACATAACTAAACACTGTTTGTGACTTCTTATACTTAGTAAGATCCACTAGTGGAGTCTGTGAAGAATATTTAGTTATGACATGAGGAATCCAGGTCTTCTTTCCAATTTTGTATTAACAGTCTCAGATGATCCATTACCAGTTCCAGTTGTAGGCTTAACAGTTTGAACTGTGTTTTTAGTGCAGACAGCTTGAGGTTTTACACTACCAGTTCCAACTTTAGGCCTACAAGTTTCAACATTTGTATCAACAGTTTGATCTGGGTTTTTGCCTTTAACACACCATATTTGTTTAAAACTTGATTTGGGCTTTGCCAAAACTTGTTTTTGGTGTGTAGACTGGCGTTTGTTGACTTTTAAAAATCTGTGATCAACTGTTTTCTTTGGAACTGGTGTAACAGGAGGTTTGGCATTAGAATTCTTTGTGTTTTGAACAAATTTTTGTTTCTGAAACACAGTCTGTTTTGCAACAGAAGGTTCATACAAACAATGTCTTGCCAAATGGTTTTTCCTGCCACAATGGAAACATCTTTTAACTGTTTTGATTGAAGAACCATTTTTGTTGGACCATAGCTTGTTATTGTTCCTTTGATTTCCCCTTACCTGCTGTTGTTTGGGAAACTTTTGGACACCATGCTTTTGGCATGTGCAGATTGGAACAGTCTTACCCCTTTTATTACCTTTTGAGGAAGATGCACTGTTACAGTTAGAAGGTACAGAAACATGTGGAGCAGCATAGCATACACTCATCTTCTCTTTTCCTTTCTTACTGGGGGTAGGGGCTTCTATAGGTGCACTCATTGTTTTGTGTTCTTTCTCAACTTCTTTGCACTCATAGTCTTCATTTGGAATCAGATCTTTTTTAGATTCAGGACTATTTTCAAGGATAGGATCTACAGTGGTCATAGACTAATCTAATGGTTCATTAACAAGTCTATCAGCAATTTCACTCATGGGATGAATGTATTTGTTGTTGTATGGAGGTGGAGTGGCTCTGTATCCTATGCCTTCTTTGGGATTGAGTTGAGATTTTACCCTATCTTTAAATTGAACTTCCATTAGGTGTTCCAGCTTTTGATTTGCCAATTTGAAGTTTCCTAGATCTATATTGACAGATTCTATTTTCTTGTTAGCTTCTAACACATTCTGTTCTGCCTCATCTAATTTCTTATTTAGGGACTCTGTTTTCTTATTCAGCTCCTTTTTCTCTCACTCATGATATGTTCTATCATGTCCCATTTGAATCTCATTATCCTTATAGTCATTGATATGTTTTTCAAGATCTTCTATGGTCTGCATGTACTCATATCTCCTTTCTTCCATTTTAGCTAGAGTTTTGCACATGCTCCCATTATGATCTCTGTACTTTTTAACCATATTTTTGCATGTTTGAGAGCAGAGTTTAGCATTTACCTCAGATGGTAGTTCAGTGGAGGTGACATTTGATGTTTCTGCCATGAGAGCTTGATTTTGAAACTATTCTTCTGTCTGATCACTCCAGTCAAACACATTGTCTTCTTGAGAATCAAGTGCTTGTGATGATGAAACTTGAGTAGTTTGTTGTGGTCTTGGTGGCTGTTGACCTTGAGATCTGCACTCTCTGGCAAAGTGTCCAAGCTTGTGGCATTTAAAGCATTCAACTTTTGATTTATCAAATGCTGGTTTGCCTTCTGGTCTGGCTTGCAAGTTGGATCTGCCAGTTCTTTTTAGAAATCTTTTAGCCCTCATAGTCACCATTGCATGCTGCCATTTCAAGTCCATCTCTTCTAGATCATCTGGATGGATTTTTTCTAAATCTTCAGCATTTAGAGCAAACAGTCCATCATTGGCAATAAAAGCTTCATAATGAACTTCAGTAGAGTTACCATCAGCACCTGAAAAGGAATCACAACAGTTAGATTTATCAGTTAATGCTGATGACAGCAGAGCAGTGTTATGATTATAAGAAAAGGATTTCTTTTTAGTTTCAATGTCAGTTTCAAACACTCTCAGACTGTTGTACAGGTCATCCAACTTTATTTCATCAAGAGTGTCTTTGGTTCTCCATTGGGCAGCATAGACTGTCCACTTATCACCAAGTGATCTAAAGAATTTTCTGTTGACTTCATCTTGATCCAAGCTGACTTTGGCACTCTCCAATTCACGTATCAGTTTATTAAACCTGTCAAAGATTTGAGTAAGGTTTTCATTCTTGCC
Organism: Centrapalus pauciflorus; assembly: GCA_020465985.1. Taxonomy (NCBI): domain Eukaryota; kingdom Viridiplantae; phylum Streptophyta; class Magnoliopsida; order Asterales; family Asteraceae; genus Centrapalus; species Centrapalus pauciflorus. Next base: position 65,298 of record JAANYP010002180.1, on the reverse strand, counting down.
ACCAGAAAAGTTTTCATACTGCTGTTTCAGAAAATCCTTTTGATTTCTTTTGGTGCTAGCATTGCCAGCAAATCTTTTCTCTAAGGCAATCCAAAGAGAATGAGCAGTATAAAACTTTTTAAACTGGTGTTGATAAGCATTAGGAATGGCTATCTGTAAAAGTGTAAGAGCTTTCACTTCATTCATTCTAGCCTTTCTTTCAAGTTCAGTTTTTGGAGGAGTTTTTATGGGTTTGCCCTCAACATCAAGTTCAGGACTAACTACAGGAGGAAATTCAACAGCTTCCCATATGGCATAGTCAATAAATTGAATGTGCTGTTGAATCCTGAGTTTCCACATCTCAAACTCAGTGGGTTTGAGCATAGACACTTTGAGTCCTTGCCCAGATCCACTACTGCTATTATCAAATTCCATTGCAGAAAATTAAAAATTTTAAAAGAAAGCTTCTGACTTTGAAAACAAAGAAAAACATGGCTCTGATACCACTTGTCAAGATCAAATTCACTACCTAAGATTAACTGGTTTGAATTAATCAGAGTATAAAACCAATAACCTTGTATTGAATCAAAGTCCAATTAAGAAGTTTGCGGAATAACACTTAACTGTTTTAAGAAAAGCTTTCAAAACAAATAACACATAAATGTAATCAATAATCAAAAATCAATTGTATTGCCAAACTCAATGATTACAATCACCTCTAATCTGTTTGATTAGACGAAGAACACAGATTGTTCTTAGGGTTTTACAACCTTAGAGGCTTATGAAAACTTAATCAGAAAAGCAATTACAATTGAAATAAACTTGTACGTGCAGAACTTACAATAGAAAACCTATTCTATGTATATATAATGCCTTCTGATTTGTTTCCTTGAGAAACTCTGATTTCTCTGGTAGTAGATATGCTTGAATCTTTGAATACATATCTTTTCCTGAATTTCAGCACTTTCTGTTTATTGAGCTGTTGAGCAGCTTGAGTTTGAACACTGGCAGCTTGAACTTTTGAACTAGCAGCTCGAACTTCTTCAACTAACAGCTTGAACTTTGTAATTACACAGAAAATCTACTAAGGTGCCGTTTGGATTGCAGGAATTTAATATTACAGGATTTGAAATTGACAAGATTTTAATATGACAGGATTTGAAAGCGACAGGATTTGAGTTCTGTCATTTGTTTGGTTTGCAGGATTTAAGATTTTGGCATTCTCAGAATCTTGTTTGTTTTGTAAATCTGTCATAGGATTTCAAATATATAATTTGACAAATTACCAAACTACCATTCACAAGTTTATTTATTTTATTATTATATATTAAAATGATATCATTAATAATATTTAAAAAAAAATATTTTATAATAAAATACAAAAAACATTATCAACAAGAACATTGTACTCAAAATATATTAAGCTGAAATCAATTATGAGCAACAAGATGAAAATTTAGAAAACCAATTAAGCTGAAACCAATTCATATGAATAGAAACTGAGAATATATAATTGATAAACTAAAAAAAACTGAGAACAATAAATTTTGCTGTCGAACCGTCGCCGGAGTAGGACTACGAAGTTTGATTGAAACAACTTTCAAAGTTGTATAATAAAAACATAGAATGACAGATTGGCTGTAGACTCTCAAAACTATCACAGTTTCAATATATTTGCAAGCATCTTGTATCTTGGTATACTTTTAACACAGTAAACAAAAAAAAAACAATGACTATGCTCAAAAGGTAAAAGCCAATATTTCAACTTTCAACTACCAAAAACACATGAACAATAGATTTAGTCACTGAAAGCTTTTTAATTTGTATATTTTAGAAAACAAAAAGAATATTATACAAAAAGAAGAATGTAGTAGCTATGTTGTGAAGAATATTACGCACATACTAACTGCACATGATTTTTTTTTATCTCCTAGTAATCAAGATACAGAAACTCAATTTCCATGGTGATTCAATAGATTTGATTCAAAACAAGGTCATCTCCATGAATAACGATGATAATAAAAACCCAATTGCAGGTTCGATTTAAACAAAATCGAACAACTACAGTTCCAACGCAGAAGCAAAATCAAAGGGAAAGCAAATAAAATTCTGGACTTTTGAGAAGATGAGAAACGTGACACTCCAGAAGAGAAAGGTTGATGCAGACGTTGGGGATGAAGACGTTGCAGACGAGAGGCGATGGAATCGCGTAACACTCTACAATCGAGAGGCGATGGAATGCAGACGTTGGGGATGAAGACGTTGCAGCAAACTCAAACTGGGAAAGCAGACTTTATTGGATGGACCTTGGGGACGAGATGAAGTGGGTGTGCATGAATGGGTTTGTGAAGGATTTTGAATATATTGTGGATAGGGAAAGTCAAATAATAGGGTTGGGGGAAGGATATCAAATCTCTGATGATAAGGGATTTTGGAAACTCAAATGATTTTCAAATCCCTCCTTTTTCTTCTAACAAACACAACCATGAAGTAATTATAAATGAAAATCCTTTGTATTTTAGTGAAATCCTTCAAAACAAACAGCACCTAATAGTTTGAGAAATCTAACTAACAGCTTGACATACTTAGAATATTTCCCAACAATGAGTATGACTACATAATAATGTAGATTCAAGAGATAAAACCTGGAATTCCAAAAGATGAGTTCGTAGAGCGATGAATCTTTTAGCTTCGGTTCCCACGGATGGCACCATATGTTCATACCTTTTTCCATCGGATCGGTTCAGACGTGAGATGTAGTTGTTCTTCGTCTAACCCAAGCTTGAAACATGTGGAGTCCCGTTAGAAGTGGGCTCTGGGCATGAGTCCTAGGAGCCACCTCTGACGGTCAAGTTAGAATATGACCGGTGATGTAATATATCACAATAAATGTATGCTTATATGCATGTATAACAGTATATGTTATGAGAAATAAAGTGAGAGAGAGATTCATGTCAGGGAAGATAAGTTCTTATCAAGTTGATGGTAACCCCTCGAAAAACCGTTTGGAACTGATGTGGCGTTCTCCAGGTGCTGATGTTGATGAAACAATGTACGTTGAGTGAGGGAAATTTCCTGTGATATAGTCCAGGGGTTCTACTATGCCCCTAGTAGAGTGTGGGAGAAACTTAGGGTGGACTAGAGCAAGAGATGCATCGTGGAAAAGTCTCCACCTCTCATAAACGAAAGGAGTGTTTATAAGTAAGGGAAAATGGGCTTTAGGGTTTCAAACAAATGGGTTGGACCAAGGAGAGACTCAAAGATTAATAAATAGGTTATACAATCAAATAGCATTTGGCAAAACAATTAAATTCCAATATTTTATAACAAACACCATTAACCAAACATTAATCGACATACCCTTCACACTCTAATGATTCAAAGTGTAGTTCAATCAAATTTTATTCTGTGAGCTAAACGGGCCAAGTTTGCAATAAATGTACGAGTTGCATTCCTCATAATCATGTATTTTATTCTTTGCACGATAAAAAAGGCCTAATATGTATGTAATGTGCAAATGCACTTTGGCTGCAATAAGATTTGGTACCAAAAGCCCAAACGTAGGAATTTAATATATTGTAAACATAATCAATTAGCAAATGAACATCCAAACAAACCTTAAAAGTTTACTTTTAAGAACCAAACGTTACATAGAATAGACATAATTTCTTCTGCATTTTGAAAATGAGAAAGAATGATGAAAACTAATCAAAATATAGGACAACCATCGATGGAGATGCCCTTAGCCGTCGGGCACTCTGCAAGATCGCAATGTTGCGGGTTATCAGTGCCCCACCAATGTACATTTATGTTCTCTAACCCCGTGGAAAAATACAAGAAAACTGCCATGAACGCAACTCCAGCATCAAGCGCAGCCGAGAGGATATAATTGTACCTCTTCCACCACATTTTCTGATACCTAAACACGAAAAAGTTGAAAATAGTCCCCACCAAGATCCAAGAATTGTAATTTACAGCAGCTGCTGGCGGCATATAAGCCGTAGCACCAAGAAGCACAGGGAGATTGATGAGAGGAATCCACGACACATTTGGAAATGCCTTGTGACATAACCATACCACTATTGGTCCAAGGATCCCACCGAGAAAGAACCAATTTAAAGCTCCGTAGTTTCCTAGAGGACCGAAGATCCTTCTTGGCCCGACCAACCCCCAAATAACAGATGCATCAAAGAATACATGGTCATTTGGGCACGTCCATGGGCTGTTGGATTTCGGATCGGGGTGGCATATGTGATCGATATTGCTCAAAAGGTACCATGCCACACTTAAGTTTACGGATCCGGCTATTATTGTTCCGAGAAACTGCAATAACCAAGTAGAAATTATTCAAATAGTATAAATCAATGGATTAGATGTATAACAAGTCAAAACCAATAGAATTTTCAAATCGGTCATAACTGGTTTGTCTCTTCTCTTCTTTTTCATAAATAATTAATCTATTAACTACTATAAAAAAAACTATCATCATGTATATTGATTGATCCAACATTTGTTAAAAAAACATGTTACTATGCTCTAATGACTTTTGAACTATTCGATTTCAACCCATTATTTTATTTCTGTCATATACTTTATTTTTCTTTTACTCATTTAAATGTAAGTAGTGGAATACAACTTGAGTCACCTTTAAAGAAGTAAAACTAAAGAAGTAAAACTAATACTTCATAGTTTTGAATTAAATGTCTAAATTTCTTTTTTAATATGTCTTAAAATAAATGTCGAGAAAGATTACATGCTTTTAAAAAAATTCTAAAAGGACAAATAAAATTTTATTTTGATCATATTTGATGGTAAAATGTCACTAGTAATCAAAAAGAACCTTTTTAATAAATATTAAAAAGGTGCATTACCTTTTTCATTTGAGTATATAGTTCAATATCCCAAAATATGTTATATTTCTATGCAATTTTTCTTAAAAAGAAGAAAGAAAATGTGTACCTGGACCAAGAACATGGATCTTGGTGGAATCTTCATGTAATGGCCAAGCTTGAAATCACCTAAAAATGATATGGCTTGTGTCATGCTCATGTAGCCATATGTCTTGAAGCACACATTGGCTATGGGTTTACCAGGGTAGATCAAACCCATTGCATACTCTGTAATGATATTCAAACCAGGAGTCTGAAATATAAACACAAGAAATTTGACTTTCACGGGTCAAATATATTTGTATCATATTTTGAATCAGATCAGAAAAATGATCTAATCTCGAAGAAAAGTCTATAGCTACAGTAATCTAGTAAAGACTTAAGCGATAGATGATATTTGATTTAACAAAGATGGAAATATCAATATAATTTTCTAGTTTTCGAAAGTCAAAATTTGACTTTGAATAGGAATCGAGTTTTGTTGATCTTATTTGTACCTGGTTTGTAGTTGCGGTAATGATGCTGATCGGGAGGGTGAAAAAGAAAGCAAGAGCAGCCGCAAATATGAGTCCCCAATATGGCATTTGTATTTGATCTTTCATGAAGATAGTGAGCGCAAAACTGATTATTAGTGTTACTATAAGAAGGATGTAAAACCACCATGACGGTATGTCATTGTAGTTCTTCATTAGTCTCGTGTGTACGTCAACCTTACCCTTGGTCGATGCTTTGTATCGTTGATAAATCTCCCTGCAAGAAAATAGCAAGTATATATGTTTAAAGATTTCTTAAACATATAACCAAAAGAAAAAAACTGGTTAACTGCGGTTATTCAGTGAACCGACTATACATTTTCTAAAAAACTTACTTCCCGTAGAAGAGGCCAACATGACTTAGAGTAGATGCGATCGTAGCAAATCCAAAACCATAAGTAAGAGCGAAAAACGTGCTCAAATTAACTTTTCCTTGCTTTGCATACTCGGTATAATCTATCTCAAACTTTTTATTCACGATTTTTGTGATATTATACAACTGACCATCTCCTGTGAACAAGTCTGCTGAGTAGATCGGGAAGTTTTTGGCATGGTACACATTAAGCCCCCAATATGATATTGGAATCACAACATACATGATCATGATATAACCCAAGAAAACATTGACTATGGCAAAAAAAGGGGAAATAAGAGGACTAAACAAGAACGAAGCCGTTGTTGCCCAATCAAGTGAGAAGGCACCGATGCCTAAGCCAGAGAATCCTGATCCCAATTGGTGAGCAGTGACGGATTTAGGAAATGCCCAACATACCCATGAAATGCTTTGTAGGGTTTGAAAAAAGTACCCGGGAAACAAGTACCATAGGAAACTACAAACAAGAGTGATCACAAAGAATTTGGATCGTGACATTCGTTTCTTGCTGTCGTTGGTCGGATCTTCTTCGTCATCGTCTTTGTTATGCAGTGCCCTATAAAAACGAATGTATTAGATACTAAATAATGATAAATCCTATTAAGAGAACTCTAATATTCTTTTATGATTTTTTATTTGAAGCCATCGCGATGTTCCTAAAATCCACAACTTTAATTACCCTAAGTCTACAAGTATTATATTATGAACTGTTATTAAATATGTGAAAAAAATCTATGATTATCTTGTAGGGTATTCGACTCTGATTATATTACACCATAAAAACTTGAATCTGCATATGCATATACACAAATAAAAGTATGGATCAGTACGTAAAAGAAAATAAACAAATGTGCATAGAATATAATGTGGAACAACCTCTTAAAAGGCTCTGAAGTCTAAAATTCAGATCTATGATGGATTCATTGTTTGTTTAGTTTCGGACTTAAGAGGTTGCAACCACTGAATTTACCTCTTAAAATTAAGAGGCAGAGAGTTGTCTGAACTAAAAATACAAGCCTCTTAATTTTAGATCTTAAGGCTTCCTCTTAATTTCAGACGTGATTTTCAGACTTCAGACATTTAGCCTCTTAAAAACATAACCTAAGTATATATATGATATGTATAATTTATTATAGGGCCCAAAACTTATTAATGTTATTATGTTAATTCTAAAAGAATCCTACTTAATTTAGAAATGGTTATTTACATGTGACAATAGTAATTAACGTCAGTTCTAATTTATTTACATATGGATGTACATACATACATATAGTTTCGTATCATGTTTTTGTATGGCATCGAAAGTACCATTCAAAATAAAATATTTAAAATTTTTGTATAAAGATGTATAAAATAAATATATAAGTTACTATAAATTGATATTATATATATCTTTATCAAGTAAAATAAAAAAAAACATTCATGTGAATAATGAATGACTTAGTGAAAATGACATTCACATAATATTTTAGTTTTTTATAAGGGGTAAAGTTATAAAATAGTAACCTACTTATGAAAATTTATCAATATGGTATGTCTACTTTTTTAAATGTCGACATGGTACTTGTACTTCAATTTTTCATACCTATATGATCATTCTTGTTATAGACCCATGATTTTCATACCATTAGAACCCTGTTTCGTATGTAAAAACCGGGCTCTATTATGTAGAATGACCATATCGATACAGATAATTAAAGTACACGTACCATATAGACAATTAAAAAGTAGACGTACCATATCGATACATTTTCAAAAGTAGGTTGCTATTGTAAGACCTTAACCCTTTTTATAATTTACTTGTTAAAAACTTGAAAAATCAAATTATATACATTTACAATGTTATTTTATATAATGTTATATACACTTTAAGTTTAAAACCAAATTACCAAATCTACTGTTTTTCTATATTAACATTTCATTAATATATTACATCATTATGCAATGAGTCCATGTATGTCAGTCTCTACGCCACATCGTGCAATACCAAGCACCAACTCCTATGAAAAGGACCCTATTAGGTATAAGCAACCAGAGTTGATTTTTACGCAATGTATTTTTATCATATACAATAACTTTAACCATAATAATCATTTTATCCTAAATTATATTTCCATTATTTTTGTCTCGTATCTCGAAAAGTAAGGTTGAAATTGTCATTTTAGATAAAATTGTTGTGTATAACCAAAATGTGTTGTATACAAATCACCTCTCATAAACAAAAAAGTAAAAAAAAAAAAATCTACTTCAATAAACAACGACAGATTATGTTTGATCCAACATTATCAATGTCAAAAACCAAACCGAAAAAGTTTTTTCGTTTTTCCGGTTCTCTTGCTAATAATTGAACCATATGGTTATAAGAAGGCCTCTTTTAACATGATTATTTAACTTTTTAGGGTCTGTTTAATTAACAGAATTCTGGGATGAATTAAAATTTAGTTATAGTGTGTTTTTTAAATCTGGATTACAAAACAAGGAAATAACATTTTATTCATTTATCAAAATCTGTGATTTAATGATCTATTTATAATAGAATTTGAATTCCAAACATTTTATAATACATATCTCAGAACTAACCTTAAACACCATTATATACATAAACTCAGCGGCGGATCCAAAAATAATTTAACGTGAAGACAAACTTTCAAACTCGAAAAATCTACTATGTTATCGCGAGTTAAATTACATATAAAATGAGGGCAAAATTATCGAAAGTAACCCGAAAATTATATATTTTTTTAGTAAAAAAAAAAAACTTTGAGCGGTGGATATGAGTCTTCCCACCACCTAGATCTGCCCCTGCATAAACTATAAGTGTAGACGGAGTACTGGCCGCTAAAGGGATTCAGGGTGCCACCCTAGACCGGACCCCAACAGGAACACTAATCTGGAGGTCTCAACTCTAAGGTTGCGTTTAGTTAACGAAAACTAGTCATTATCAATTTCAGTTTTCAAGTTATAGGTTTTAGAAAAAAACAAGGGTTTCTATGAAAAGTGAAAACTTGTTTAGATGATGAAGTTTTAGTTTTTAGAAAAATAAGATGAGTGATTATAAAATAAAAAAAAAATAGGATATGTGATGGAAAAGTAAGAGAGAGAAAGAGAGTATTATAAAGAAATAGGGTAGGTAATAGAAAAGTAAGAGAGAATATGAAAAGTGGTATTTTAAAAAGTGAAATGAAAATTTATGAAATTGTTGTTAAGTAAACAAGTTTTCATTTTTGTTGAAAAGTGAGATGGAAATTTTGAAAATTTTCGGTAACTAAACGCACCCTAAAGGTTTCCCCCCTTCCCTCCTCTCGGCATCTCTACAGTCCATCCCTCTCTGTCCACTTCTCTCTTTCTCTTTTTAATTTTAGTTTAAATTTAATGGAGAATGGGTATTGAGATCGAAATATGTGCAATTCTGAAATAAAAAGATGAAGATAGAGAAATAAAAAGGGGTTGTCTAAAAAGACACCCCTGTTTACCAAGGAGACACCTTTAGTATATAGGTTTTATTCTTTTTGACCAATATTTTCTAACTTTTAGTTTGTTGCAAACTTTTATAATCTTTTTTCTTTTCTTTCTTTACTATTACAATTATTAATATCTCCTTTTCTTCTTTTTTTTTTTACCAACTTTAATATTTTTTCTTTACTTATTTTTACCAATAGTTAAAGTTACAATAAAAAAGTTGATTTAAATTTAAAACTTATCAAAAACATATTATTTATTAATTATCTGATATACGTAAGTAATTGAAAGATAAGCCTTAAAGAAACTTTTAATCTCAATTTCAAAATCTTACAATTAAACTTTATAAATGCTAATAACCTAATTCTAAAAATTGGTGTTGATCCAATTTAAAATAAATGTTGTTCGAACACTGTAAGACGGAGATGAGCAAAAACCGAACTAGAGAATCGAAAATAAAAAAAAAAACCAAACTTGAAAAATCGAAACCGACAAAACTTGAGTAAACAATTTGGATTTAGACGAACCTTCAAAACCGAACCAAAAACCCGGAACCAAACTGGTTTTATAAATTAATTTAATTTTTAATATTTTTTATATTTTAACTTGTAATCTTGTATAAGGTTTTACTAGATAAATTTTTTATAAGACTATTTAGCATTTACTATTTTACTTGATAATTTAGTACCGTTTTAAGGTAGTTGTAGGTGAGTTGATATTTCATTTTTTAGTTTTTATAGAGTAAATTATAGAATTGGTCCTTCTGTTTCTAAATTTTTTAAAATGATGATTTTTTCCTTCTTTTAATTACAAGTTTGATAATTTTAATTTTGGTCACTTTTTCTTAATATTTCATTTTTGGTTTTAAATTTGAAATATTAATTTAATAAATTTTGATTTGATTCATTATTAATTATTTTATTATTATTATTATTATTATTATTATTATTATTATTATTATTATTATTATTATTATTATTATTATTATTATTATTATTATGCATCTTTTTATGTATTCATTTTATTTATTAAAGTTTTATTTATTTATATTTTATTTGTTAAACTATTTGTAAAATTTTATTATTTATATTTTTCGGTCAAACTATTTCATTAAGTTAATAAATTTTAAATTTATGTAAATTTTGATTTAAATTTACTAATTCATTACGTTTTCATTTAAGTTTATTTGTTACGCTAATAAGTTTTTATTTAAATTTATTATTTTATGTGTTTGGTTTTAAAAAAAAGGTCTCAAAAGTCATTAAATTACTAATATATATTAAAAAATAAATAATTTTACAAATCATTTCATAAATAAACAAATACTATATTTTTTAATTAGATTTATAAATAAAGTACATATAAGATATAATTTGAATGTAGATTTAAATCTAATCAATTTATTAATATTTAAAGATGTAAGAAATGATATATTGTATTTATATTTTATATTTATTAATTTTTATAAATATTAGATATAATGAATTATATTTATCTTTATATTTATAAATAGTGATTTTTACTATTTGATGGAAAAGCATAAATACCGATTTTTACTATCCGAATCCGAAATTTCGGATATCCGAAAATCCGGATATCGAAAATTTTGGATCGAATTTTCGGATATTTATTTCAGATGCTCGGATTCGGATTTTTGTGAACACCCCTAGTGCAAACTCTTTAGGACCTTTCTAGAGATTACAAAAAAGTTATACAACCTTCTTTCGTTAATTTTGAAATCAGGTTTAACATTATACCTCAAAAAATCCAGTGCATCGAGAGTAGCTTAAATTTTTTTTATTTTGTTATATAAATATGTATAAATTAGTACTTAAAAATATTTATCACGTCTTTATATATTAAGATTCAAAAGATAGATCATATGAATGTACAAACTATTGTGTTAATTAATGATCAATTATTCCTACAAAATTAATGGAAATGGTCGATCATTCACAAAAAGTTCACACAGTGCAAAGTGTGTTTTTGTGTTATTCTTACAAATAACAATACATTGTTAATTTAAGTGAGTAAAAAAAATAAAGATTTTTCAAAATATAAGTGAGTAAAAAAAATAAAGATTTTTCAAAATATAAGTGGGTAAAAGAAAATAAAAAGAAGATGACCCATCATAAATTTAGTTAATCACTACCAATTTTTAATAAAAAAATAATAATTAAGTCTTGGGAACCAACACCCTTCATTAATTATAATTATAATTAATCATTACTAGTTTTTATAGACATGTGTTAATATAGGGGTGTCCTGTAATATCACCCAATAAAAATTGACGTAACGTTGACAAAACAAAAAGATAATTATTGGTATTCCCACCACCCAAAACATATTAATTATAATATAAACTAAATTCAAATTTCATTTTGAAATTCAAACGTCGGATTTAACGAAAGACCCGAAGAATCCAATGGAGAAAGAAAACGTACCGGAACAAGGAGATCTGAACGAGGGTGCTGGGCCACCACATGTGTGACGGTTCAACTACGTATTTCCTTAAAAGCCCGGCCCAGCCGTATCCCAAAACCTGTACAACGTTGGCGCATGTTAGCAACAACCCCGCACCAATAATAGGAATTCAAGGGAAAGTGTGAAACCCAATGTCCCACTCTAATTGCTAGCACTTCCCACTCCACATCACTTGTAGAGTTGTAGTCTTATACACTCAATTGAAAAAAGAATACTACAACAGCTACTTCTTCATGCACCCCGTCTCTTTTTTCTACACCACCTCTATACATTTACATTTGAGCTATAAATATTCACCTTATGATTAGACAAAAGGTGTTCAATTAAATAAACTATAATGATGAGTTATGAAAAAAGACATATTTTAGGTCAATTTATAGGGATGTAGATGTGGTGCATAAAGTAGCACCATATTACGATATACAATATTTACAAACTTTCAAGTGGAGCTGATTTACCACGAGCTCAAACAGACAGGTAAACAGCTGACTTTATTTTATAATCTTTAATACAGTATATAAAACTTTTGTTTTTCTATAATAACTTTTGACGTATTGTATTTTATAAAAATTTGAATATATCATTATGATCGCATTATTTTTATTAACATTCTGATATAAAATTTATTATTGTCAAAACTATTTTCATCAAGCCGACAAGTATACAGCCAACTAAATATTTTATTTTATATATAATATATATTTTTTTTGTTTTGATATTATAATGTTTGATGTATTATATTGTATAAAAAATCAAACATAAAAATGATTTCCGTCTCAACTATTTTTTTAAATAATTTTTATTACTTGGTTGATGAATCACATTTTTTCCATTTATAAACTTAGATCGAAAGAATAAAGAGCGATTATCGAGCGAGGATCAAGATAGATAGCTAATGTTATTTTATTATTTAAAGTAATTTATTTATAAAATAAAATAAATATATGATCCCGCTGCAACGCACGAGTTAAACAACTTGGTTCACACTCATACATATACCAGATATATATTAAAAATATACACAATAAATAATTAAATAGGGTGACAATTCCGACTAATTTAAGCAAACGTGTCTAATAGGTTAATGGCTAAAGACAAAAATTAAGATGGTACTAATTTTTTTTTCTTCAAAAAACAATTTATTTAATACCTTATTTTCTAAAATTTTATTTTTTAATAAAATAACTTTTCTCATCCATTTGGCTCATTGGATCAAAATTGATACATCTAACTATAAACTAGATGATCATATTGTGGAAACAACAAGATTTATAATAAAACATAAAACACATTTTAGTTAAAGCCGATAAACCGGATGATTTTAACCTTATCTTCTTAAAATAATATTTTAAATAAAGTTAAAACATATGGTAGGTAGTAATATTTTTTTAATAGCAACATTATTTCCATTGTTTGTTGTAACAAAATTTTGTAAAAGCAACATATGGAAACAACAAGTCGACTATATACGAAAATAAGGTTTTCGAGAAGTATCATAACTTGCATTTTTTGAAACATTGATAGGGAGACGTGCCTCAGGATGCATCGCAATCCCGAATAACCCTTGTAATTAATAAAGATTAACTTTAATTAATATCATCATGTTATCAAATTTTTTGTTTTTACGTCTTTCAATATTATTTTTTTCCATAAAAAATCTCAGGTTAATTTTTTTCTTTTTGATTTAGTGAAATTTGGATACTGGACCCCGGTTATAATTTGTAAACCGGGTTTTTAAAAACTGAAAAAACCGGGTTCTAATTTCCAAATTTCACTAAACCTAAAAAATAATTTAACTTGAGGTGTTTTATGGAAAAAAAAACATGAATGGACGAAAACGCAAAAAACTTAAAACATATTGTTTTTTTCTTAATAAACTCTATCATTAATAACAATTTACTTCAATATATTGTGAAAGGGAGAAATATAAGAACCTGAATTGTGATAAATTGGTAATTACTTCACAAACATTACAACAAACCAATTCCTAATCCAATTAAATTTTATTTTATTCTTAAATTAGTTTATAAACCCATAAATAACATGGGTATAAATTTAAAATTTTAATTTCATTCTTCTTGTAGGATAACTTTTAAATATTTTTTATCAAATTTATAATATCTACTTATATAATATAATAAACTTAAGTATAAATGTATCAAAAAAATTATTATTTAAATTCAAATTTAAGTTTTTATATTAGATAAGATTTAATTTAAATTTAGGTTTGATTAGATTTTATTTAAATTATTTATTATATGAATTAATTATACATTTAAAAATATAAGTTACAAATGACGTTAAGAGGTGACGTCACATGACAATAATAGCAAAATAATTACTCTTTTAATTGTATTTAGAGATGATAACGAATTTAAACTAAGTTAACCGATAACCTAGGGTCGACCGTCAACCTTTCTAAAATTACTCTAAAAAGATTCGTGTATCTTGTTGTTAAGAGTCACCATATTTTACTTTTAAAAAACTACAAATTTGAAAGGTAATTTTGAGAAAACTTTTCCAGATATAGGGTTTACAAGAAGTAGGTGAGATGTTAAGGGGAGTCTAAATGACCTCCTATTTTCTTTTTTTAAACATAATCATCACACAATGATTTTTTTTTTATAATGATGCATTATTTTTTTAATGATGCATACTGTTTTTAAACATAATTATTACATAATTATTATGTAACGGATGTTAAAAAAGCAGGACCCGATGTTAATTTGGGAACGTTGATAATGATATATAGGGTGACGTCGGTTTTCCGAATCATCCAAAAATACACACAACCTATGAAGTATATGGCAACAAATCATAAAATTTAAAATGAAACACTGTAAAAAAAAAATAACAATGTGTGTGTGCACGTGTGTATATATATAATTCGAAAGAGTACCACTCATTATGCAGCACAACAGAAGGTATCAGCTTTAGGAAAAACTCTTTTTAAAATTTTTTTTTTTCATAAACATGTTTTAATTAATATTATGAAGATCATATGTAAATTCCACATACATTCACATCTCCTAGTTTCCAAAAAATTATGTGAACACACACTTATATAATTTTGAATATATGTGAACGTGCATTTATGTGATGCGTGTTTTCATGCATTTAAAGTGTTCGGATTTGCGTGAAATTTACATATGATATGTGTAATGTTAATTAAAACATGTTAATGAAAAAAATGCAAAAAAATTATTTTTAATGGTGGTACCTTCTCATATATATATATATATATATAGGTTCAAGTGAGTACCACTCATTATGCAGCGCACCAGAATGTACCACCTTTAAAAGAAATTTTTTTCGTAAACATGTTTTAGTTAGCATTATGAAGATCATATGTAAATTTCACATACATTCACATCTCCTAACTCTTAAATAAATGTGAACACACATTTATATAATTTTGAATGTATGTAAACGTGCATTTATGTGATGCGTGTTTTCATGCACATAGAGTGTTCGGATTTGCGTGAAATTTACATATGATCTTCATAATGTTAATTAAAACATGTTCATGAAAAAATTTCAAAAAATTACTTTAAAATGTGGTACCTTCTGGTACGCTGCATAATGGGTGGTACTCACTTGAACACACACACACACATATATATATATATAATATAGTTCGAGAAAATACCACTCATTATGCAGCGCACCAGAAGGTACCACCTTTAAAGAAATCTTTTTTAAATTTTTTTTTCATAAACATGTTTTAATTAACATTACGAATATCATATGTAATTTTCAGCGCCCCAGCATAAAAAGTCTTATAATGTTATCTTATACTTGATTTCGAGAGGTAATTTTTTGAACCTCACTATATATATATATATATATATATATATATATATATATATATATATATATATATATATATATATATATATATATATATATATATATATATATATATATATATATATATATATATATATATATATATATCATAAATTTTGATGGTAAATGTATCGTCACAAAGATCAGATAACTTTATTTTTATAAAGAAAAATATGACATTTAATTTTTTATGCTGGATTAAGCATCATGAAATATCTTTTTCTATAAAAAAGACTCATGAAATTAAAATTTATTTTATTAATATCGGTTAACGATTTCATTTGTTTGTTAAAGTTTAATTTTATGACCATTTTTCACAAATTAAAATTTTCATATTATTGCTATTGTACGTAAAAATTTGTATAGTAATTTCTTTTAATTATAATTTATTTTAGAGTTAAAGAAAAATTGTAGATAATTCAAGCAATTGAACAACAGGGAAAAGGTCTTTGGTCTAGCGGTAAGAGTAAGAGGGTGGAGATATAAGTGAGAGGTCACGGGTTCGACTCCCGTCGGAGGCAAGTCGAAATTTAGATGGTGAAAGTAAGTCAGTCTTGTGGTAAAAGGAGTAGTTTAGGACTAGGAGTAGGATAGTTTGTCGTTCAAAAAAAAAAATTGAACAACAGGGAAAATGTACATATAGAATATTCATCAGTTCAGGTTGATACGAAATTATATCGAATCGTACGTTTGAAAAAGTAAAAGAAAATAACCAGAAAATTCTAATGACCGTTATAACAGCATAGCGTCGAGTCAAAGAAACAGGAAGTCAAACCTTAAATTTGATAACAACGATATAATTTCTTATAACCAATTAAATAATTCTATATGGATTTCCCTAGTTTTTCTTTTGCTTTAATTATCTACAATTTAATGTTTGAATAAAACAAAAATAAATAAAATTTCATAAAAATCATGAATATTAAAATATTAAAAATCGTTAGTATCCAAATTTTGTTGATTCAACATAGGGTATATTTTTTTATTCAGTTATCTCGTATTAGAATATAATTTTTACTTTTCGCAAAAGACTGTGTGTTTAATTTTTAACAACCATGTATTTATAATAGGGCTAATACAATAGTTGTCTAATTTTTAAAGTATATTCATATGATATGTGTATTTTTTTAATTATTCATATGGTACATCTAGTGTCTTTTTATTATTTATATGATACTTTTATTGACCTGTAACCGGCTATACAAGTAAAAAAAATAGAAACATGACATTTCAGTTTATAAAATAATGATGATTTGGATTTATTATTATTATTAAAAGAAAATAAATGTTTTATGACTTCAATCAAGGGCCCCTTAAACCTCCGATGAAGTCGACGGCATCGGTGGGAGTCGGTGGCCGGAAGCATGAAAGCTCCGATGAAGTCGACGAAGAACATGAACATAATAATAAGAAAAATTAAAAATAATACATAATCAGTTTATAAAAAATGAAATCTCATTAGTAAAATGTTATTTCAGAAATATAATAAAATTTTAAATTCCAAATCAGATATTAATATGACATGTAAACTTTTATAACAAACTAACCGATCATAAAAAAATATAAGTATTATCTTGGAATGATTTAAAGTTTACAGGTAATATATGGATAGTTAAAAAAATATATGTATCATATTGGTACACCTTAAAAAGTACGCAATTATTATATGGCTTTAACCCTTTATAATAACATAAATATTACCAGAAAAATAATACGAGGACTTAAATGAGATAAATTAAAAAGGGTTAATTGCGTCATAAGGTAATCTATTGTCACTGTTTTTTCAATTTGGGTAACATACTAAAGTTTTTTCTATTTGAGGTTGTGTCGGATTGAAAGGTAAAAAAACTGACATGAAATAGCAAGGTTTCATCAAAAAGTTCTTTTAAATTGCAAAAAATAGTGCAGATCATATATCAATTAAATTGTCATTTGTGTAAAAAAAATGCTGACTGGACATGCCAATAAATTTTACCTTTCAATCCGATATGGTTACATTGATTGACTTGATTGGAAAGTATGTTATCTTAATTAGAAAAAAATTTAGTATGTTATCCAAATTGAAAAAACTGGGACCCCCAATTAAAAAGCAGATTGTTATTTAATGGTATAAATTAACTTTTTTAAAATACGGTTAAAAAGGAATGTTTAAGTTTCAAATCTTAATTTAACGATAGAGATTTAACTTTAATTTATGAACAAGAGAGAGTTGATTAATAAGAACCTGAGTTGTGATAATGAGCAGCCAAGCCGCAACGAAAGAGATATTCCGGCCATAAAACGCCTTGATAATATTAACGATACCGACGGCGTAAGCTGAGCCGTTCCCAAACGCACTGCCGGCATTGGCGAATATCGTAATCAATACATGCTCTTTCATATTAAACGGTCCCGGATTCAATGAAAACTTCCTCGACTTACATCCCGGAAAATTCAAATTAAACTTGGTAGTTGGAAGAACCGCCGCCATTAACCGCCCAAGCGGAAGCGTCGCCACCTGAACGGTGATTTGAGTTATGATCAACGGCGACGTCCGGTAGGAAAAGAATTGGTTCAGAAACGAGAGGAGAACACATGAAAGTAGACCTAATACCCACATTCGAAAGGTCCATACAGATTGGGTTGGATCGTCGGTGGTCGGTACGGTTAACCGGACTTCTTCGATCGGAGATTCTTCATCTTCATTCAATTGGTTTTCTTCCTTGTTACCGGTCATCGCCGGTGAGTCCTCTGCAACACTTCCCATCTTCTATATAGTGATGTTGGTCCCCATTGGATATTTTTAACGTGTATTTATATAGGAGTATATGGGTGGAGTTTTAATAAATAAATAACTTCTTTTAATATCAAATATATTATTTAAGGTATATTAGCTGTATGATTATAAAAGAGTATATTATGGTCCATTTAAACAACTTTTAACAAGTCACCGGTTCCTTGGTTGTTTGAAATGTTTATTTTAAAGTAATTATCTGATTTAGCAATCATTAATCATATATTATTTGTTATTAAAAAAATTACATTGTTTAAAATATGAATAAAACATCAATTCATCATGAATACTATTATGTGTATTTATGTTTGAATTCTACAAGCATTTACTATAATATTTGTGAATTGCTTGGAGACTAAAAATAGTAACAACTTTTTTCTTTCATTTTTATCATTAATAGCAAAATTATTTATTTTGTGTTCTCAATATAGATATGAACCAATTACTACGAATCATTCCAATTTTCATATTTTCCAAACGAAAAACTATAAACCATCATTTTCTTAGTTTTTCCGAACCAAATAATACAAAACATTCAGTTTTTAGTTTTTCCAGTTAAAATGGGTTATAGTGTTTTTGATTTAAAAAAACAAAAATCAAAATGAGTTTCAATATTTTTCATTCATGAAACTATATACCACAATTAGTCATAGTTTTTCCATTCTATAAAAACTAAAAAATAAATGGGTCGCAATACATTTTCATTCGTAGTAGTTTTCATTTGGAATTAGAAAACTACAAATTGTTCGGTTTCTTAATAAATTCTAAACGAAACGGATTACAACTCAAGTTTTAGCTTTCCCCGAATGGCCAAAACTACGACCAATTCATGTTTTAGATTTTTTTTCTAAAAAATAATTGCAAATCATTTATTATTGTTTTTCTAACAACGAAAAAAACTATGAACTATTCTAGTTTATATTATTTTCGAATGAAAAATATCACTTTGATTTTTAGTTTTTTCAAATAACGAACTACAACCTTTTTAGATTGAAAAAAATTAAAAAATCAAAATAATTCATATTTTTTTTGTTTGGAAAAACTAATAAATAGTATGGTTCATGTATTTTTGTTTAGAGTTAGAAAACTATAAATTATTCATTTTTTTAGTCTATAAATGAAAAATACTACAATCCATTCAAGTTTTTAGGTTTTTCTGAATGACAAAAACTACGGCCTATTCATTTTTTAGATTTTAACAAAAAATGATGAACTACTCTAGTTTTTTTAATTTTTGCTAACGAAAAAATTGAAACCCGTTCATTTTTTAAATTTTTACAACAAAAAAACTATGAATAATTGTGGTTTATAATTTTCTGAATGAAAAAATATTGCAACCCATTTTGATTTTTAGTTTTTAAATAAACAAAACTACCACCCATTTAGATCGATAAAGCTAGAAAAACCAAAATGGTTCATATTATTTTATTTGGAAAAACTAAAAATAAAATGGTTGTCTTTTCGTTTGGAAAAAGTGAAAATTGAAATGATTCGTAGTATTTTTTCATTCATATTATGTATAATCGTGAATAAATAATCGAATATTATCTAATCGTAAATAAATATTCAGAATATATATTAAAATTTTATAAGGTTCTGAAAAAATAAATATTGTAAATAAATGGGTAAATTACAAATTTCGTCTCTTTGGTTTATTAGTAATTATGGATTGGGTACTTTAACTTTAAAAATTACACTGACAGTGATTGTGGTTGAAGTGTAACACCCTCAAACTAATCCCCAATGCCACATAAATAACACACCAACAGAGATATAATATAATAATCCCTAGCGATTCCCAATATACACACGTGGAAACCCCGATAATTTAAAACTTTAATTTACATAATTAAGTCACGAAAATCTCTGGTTTAACATACACGATATCCGAAAGATAAGTACACAGTCCCCAAAATATAATTACCTCTAAATAGGGTAGCTAACAAAGCAGACGTAAATCTACTTGGGTCCAGCAGGCCTACTAGCACTCCGATCACCTGAGATACACACATTTAAACACAAGTCAGCTAAAACTGATGAGAATGCAAGTGTTAGGTGTACGATTATAAAAACTCAATAAAGGAAAGTAAACTCAGTAAAAGACGTTCACGTTCTCTACTGAACAAGCATGTGAGATCCCACAAGATAGCTCAGATAGGTACTTAACCCGTGTGAACGAATCCACGTACCCAGTTCCCTAGACCGCACAAAGTTGTCGTCAGGAACTCAAAATGGAATCGAGAGCGACCCGACCCGACCCCTGCCCAGCTGCGCGGTTTAGTAACTCAGTAGCTCAAGTGTCCCTTATCTCATATAAATAAACACAGTTCACAATAAAACTCGATAATACATGCATGATAATATCTCGATAAAAGTTCGTTATAAAACTCATAAGGATCTCATAAAAAACTCAGTAAAAGATCATGCAAGTATTAATAAATAATCGTACAAGTATCTCAGAAAAACAAGCAAACTCACCTGACCCTGGAAACTCACTCCTCAAGTCTCGGTTCCCTGCCTGTCATACCCTGCTACCTTGGTTGGCAGCGAGACGTGACGAGTGCGGAAGCGTAACCATAATTATAACGAACGACCACTATATGGACGTTTTCGAAATATTACATCATTAAAATTTAAAAATGTAATAATGTTTTTTACAGAATGAAAGGAATGAAGTTCGCGTAATACAGAGATTCTAATACATAATTAATGCGTCCAAAAATAATGCAGTCAAATCTCCGTTAGTTTCGAAATATGCATGCGACTCCATGAAATGCGGAAGCTTGAAAGTTGGTGTATCCGAAGGCACACTTGCCTTAATTACCTGAAAATACATGCTAAAATACGTCAACAAAATTTGTTGGTGAGTTCATAGGTTTACACGAAAAGACCAGTTGTATGGACATTATCAGATGCGTTGAATTTATAAAATCATAAATTCCATGAGATGTATTACATAAACCATCATGTCACCGAAACTTAATTAGAATGAGTTTGCCCCGAGCAGTATTCCCATACGTAATACCGTGAGTTGAATATATATGCACCCGCCGTTAGCTAAACCACTAACCCGAGTGGGGGACATGACTCCCAATAGATCTATCCACAATATATTCGCGCTTGCAAACAAATGCAACTAACGATTTCATGATATAAGGGCGGAGATCACATATGTAATACATAATAGAATCGAGAAGTTTTTGTGTCCATATAAAAACGAAGCATGTATTTCATCCCAAAACATAATAATGTGAAAAATGGGACTATGAAGACTCACCTTGTTGGTTTTTGATGATGTTTTTGGATCTGAGTTAAACACTTGTTCGAATGGTTGAGACTCGTCCTAATATTTTTACGAGTTCGGGTCAATATCATCATAATACGTGTTTGAATATTTTATGTACTTGGGGGTGATGTATACATAATTTCGTAGGATTTCATATGTTGATACTGATTTGTAGTTACGTTCAAGTAATTTATTTAAAAATATAATTTGTTGTATTAATTCCGATTTACAAAAATGACTTTAAGTAGTTTATTTCCAAGGATATTTTGATGCATGCATGCATGCATACGTACATATGTATTTATATATATACGAAAATGCATGCATATATGTACGAGCATGTGCATCATTACGAAAGGGTATTCATACATTTTGCATGGAAAAATTTCACGAGTATTATGAAAACCGAGTTGTAAATGAAGAGTATTATATTTTAGTAAATGTATTTGATTTTTCATGTTTTATAAATTTTTAAGGTGAAAATAAAGTAAATAAGAAAAACTTACAAAAGTTTGAAGAACACTTGAACTTCTTGGCCGATTTTGTTTTGAGAGAGAATATGTGTGTTTGTGTGTTTTTGTGAAATGGGTTTGTCTTCTATTTATAGAAGAAAAAGGGTTATTAAAATAAAGATAAAGTAATTTAAAATTTTAGTGAAATAATGAAAAGTAAAAAGGTGTTTCGGTTGAGTGTTGAACAAAAAGGTGTGGCCGATTTCATAATTGTTTGTTGCATGTTGTTTATTAATATAATAATACAAAAGTACAAGCTAGTTGTCCTTTAAAGGACAACTTACTTTTTAGAGTGATAAGTAGTATGGGTTTTCAATTTTTATATTAATAAAAGTACAAGAGGCGTGCAAAAGAGGTGGCAATAATAAATACTGATATATATATATATATATATATATATATATATATATATATATATATATACATACATACATATATATACATACTTAGAAAAATTTCTGGAATGTTAAACTCGATTCAAGTGTGAATCGAGTTTGTTGTTGTGTCAATCGAGTTTTATAACATAATGCCCGAGTTTTGTCACCCTTTGATCGAGTTTTATGCCTTTGTCATTCGAGTTTCATATAGCTATAGTCGAGTTTTATACAACATTGCCCGAGTTTCTTGCTTCTTTAATCGAGTTTCTTTGTTTAACTGTTCGAGTTTTATGTAGTTTTATTCGAGTTTTATGTTTCTTTATTCGAGTTTCATCCCTTAGAAATCGAGATTTGTATCTTCATCATTCGAGTTTTATACTGCATCATCCGAGAAAATCCTTTCTTTATTCGAGTTTCATCAAAGTGTCATTCGAGTTTAGGTCTTCACTTAATCGAGTTTCATTATATCATTATTCGAGTTTATTACTTCTTTCATCGAGATTCATACAACACCATTCGAGTTTATTGATTATATGATTCGAGATTCATATAACTTCATTCGAGTTTATTACTTCATTATCCGAGTTTTATATTTAGTTAAATTTTGAGTTTCATACCTTATATTTTTAGGCCAGTTGTTACAGTCTCCCCCTGTTGAAGGAATTTCGTCCCGAAATTAGCTCGTGTTCTCCTCTGCTTGGACTTTTGAGAACAGCTGGGGGTACTTCTCTCGGAATTGATCTACGCGTTCCCAAGTAAACTCAGGACCTCGTTTAGAGTTCCATCGGACCTTTATTATTGGAATTCGACTGTGCTTGAGTTTCTTGACTTCTCGGTCCATTATTTCCACCGGTTGCTCAATGAAATTTAATTTATCGTCTATCTCCTGCTCGTCCATGGGTATTACGAGTGATTCATCAGCCAGACATTTCTTAAGATTGGATACGTGGAAGGTATTGTGCATGCTGCTAAGTTCTGGTGGTAACTTTAAATGATAAGCTACGAGTCCAATTCCCTTTAAGACTTTGCATTGCCAATGTATCGAGGGTTTAATTATCCTTGTTTCCCAAACCGTATCACGCCCTTCCATGGCGAGACTCTCATCAGTACTCGTTCTCCTAATTAGAACTCAAGGGATTTTCTATTTTCATCTGCATAACTTTCTTACAATCGCAGGCAACTTTTAGTCAGTTTCGTATCTGTACTATCCTTTCGGTTGTTTCGTGAATGATCTTAACGCCATTGATTTGGCCATTTCCCACTTCTTCCCAATAAATCGGTGATCGACACTTTTGCCCGTAGAGGGCTTCAAACGAAGCAGCTCAATACTTGAGTGATAGCTATTGTAGTATGATAATTTCACTAAGGTAATTGAGTATCCATTACATAGGCCCTTAATGTGTGTTCTAGGGTTTCGATCATTCTATTATTCTGACCATCGGTCTGAGGGTGATATGTGGTACTTCATGTCTTAGTTTGTATCCAAAGCTTGAAGTAATAATTGCCAAAAACTTAGATGTAGATCTGCTATCCATTTCTGAAATCATTATAATAGGCACTACGTGTCCGGAGACAACTTCCTTGAGGTACGTTTGGACTAGCTTATTCATCCTGATGTTCTTCTTGATTGGTAGGAATGCGCGGATTTTGTTAGGTTGTCGACTATTGCCCAAATGGTTTCTGATGGTTTATCTTAACTTTGGAGCGTGTTAGGAATTTTCTGACCGATTTGGCAATGTCATTCTTCATGATAGGCCACCCGTATAGTTTCTTAAGGTCATGATACATTTTATTGGATCCGGGGTAAACGACATATCTTAATTTGTGTCCTTCATCCATAGCCAGCTTTCTTATTCCACCAAACAGAGTAATCAGATTCTGTTCATGAGATACCGATTTTTATTAGCCCTTATTCTAAACTATTTATCCACTTGTACTCTTAACGGCTTAGCTCCTTAGTTTTCCTCAGGTGATAACGAATTTTCACGGTTGCCATTACTTATTAGTTCCATCCAACGGTACTACTTCGTATTCAACTCTTTCTGGTTCAAGACGTGTTGGAGGCTCTTAGGGTCCGTGAGTGTAATACACTTCTTACCGTACAACTAATGTCTTCAAGTCTTAAGGGTAAAGACTACTGTTCCAAGATCTAGATCATGCGTTGTGTAATTCACCTCGTGACCCTTAAGTTTTCATGAAGTATAAGCTATGACCTTATCTTTCTACATCAGCCCATTGTGTGAAGTGTCATAGTAATCTATAAATTTCTCGTTCCTCTTAGGTGTGGACAAAATAGGCGCGCTGCACAGTTTGTGCCTTAATAACTGAAATGATATCTCCTGATCCTTGCTCCAATCATACTTAATGTCTTTTCGGGTCAGTTTTGTTAGAGTTCTGGTGATCTTTGAGAAAATTGCTTATAATAAGTGGCAAGTCGTAAGGACTGTCGTATCTCTATGGGGGTTCTAAGAGTTGACCAATTCCCGATAGCCTCGATCTTTGCGGGGTCGACTTGGATTCCTTTACTATTGTTCACGTGACCGAGGGATTTCACCTCTCCTAACCAAAAGTCAAATTTAGAAAGCTTAGCATATAGTTGTTCTTTCTCCGATAATTCCAGAATCAGTCTTAAATGTTGCTCGTGCTCCTTCTCGTTTCGCGAGTAGATTAAAAGTCATTCATGAATACAATCACGAATTTGTCTAAATAAGGTTTGCACACCCGATGAGGTCCATGAGTACCGTTGGGGACACTAGTTAATCCAAACGGCATTAATAGGAATTTATGATGACCGAGACGGAATCTGAAAGTTGTCTTTGGAATATCTTTCTTGTGAACTCTAACCTGATGATAACCAGACCTTAGGTCGATCTTCGAATATAAGCTTAATTCTTGGAGTTTTGTCAAACAAGTTTTTAGCTTATTTAATTTCTCGGTAAATGCTGCACATCCCGAAAGTTCCATCCTTCTCCTTTATGAACAAAACTGGAGCTCCTCCAAAGCGAGGAACTCGGTTTGATAGACCATTTATCTAAGAGCTCCTACAGTTGGTTGGACGATTCTTACACTATTGATGGGGCTAATCGGCATGGTGCCCGAGCCATTGGTACCGCACCTGATACTAGGCCAAATTTTGAATTTGAATTGCCTCGATGTTGGGTGTTCAGGTAAGTGTTCTGGAAAAAAAAAACTTTGGGTAACCATAAATAATAAGGATATTTTCGAGCCGCTTCTCCTTTGGCTCCCTCTCTGTCAACATTTCAGGGTCCTAATGCTAGGAATGATGCTCACTTTGGTAATTCTTGTTTTGCCTTGAACAGTAAGGACCTTCTTATTAGCTAAAGGTATATGAACCGTCTTCTTGTGGCACACTATTTCCGCACGATTTTTCGATAGTCAATCCCTGCCTATGACCACGTCAAAACTTCCTAGTTTGACGGGCATCAAGTCTGTTTCAAAGAGTTGGCCTACTAATTCTAAGGAGCATCCTCGACTTATATTATTTGTCTTAAGCCTATTACTGTCATCAACTTCAAGGGCATAAGTGACACTTAATGGTGTAAGAATGGAATTTATCTGCTTAGTGAACTTAATGGATATAAAGCTCCTATCAGCACCAGTATCAAATAGTAGAAATGCATAAGTGGTATCTAATGGGGTAAGAGGATAAGTCTACGAGTTTGAAATTTCTTAGGCAGGTAGTCACAGCTTTATCTTTTCCTACGCAGAGTTGTAGTTAAAACTTAGTTCCTCATAAAAGTTCTTGATACTTAATCTTTGTATAAGATGTGGTCAAAAATCTTCTGATAAATTCTTAAGCCTTATTTACCCTAAGATATATCAAATAGTAAAGCCTAGAGAAAATACTATAAAGAGATGCCTCCGGGGGTTTCCTCGTACTCTAGAGCGTTAAGTCGTTGGGTTAGTTCTACATTACTGGCTTTGCGCTCTGCTAGGCGTTGACATAATTTGTCTATTCCGTCTTTGTCGAATCGCCTGGGTATTCTGGTTGGCCTAAGGTTTATTGGGGGTTTGCATTGCCTCCTACCTAACCCTAGCAAGGATCTCACCGACCTCTCGGTGGATTTTGTCGAAATTGGGGGTCGTGTCTGGCGGCCCTTGCCACCAACAGGGGCATCGTTCGTTGCGTAGGTTCCTGGGTAAGTGTCGGTACTTGAGAAGAAGATGACATTTCTAACTGTCTTGGGGTCCCTTCCTTGTTTCTCCACTCTTGGAGAGTGTGAGGCATCCATCCCCACTGTCTTACGTTCGCCCATCGCTACAGCGGCGGGCTTGGCTGATGAGGGGGGGTACCGGGATAGACTCCCGTAGTGCTAATCACACCCTTTTCCTAGGGGTGAACTTTCTTAATGGTTCATTGGGATGGTTTCAGTGGTGGTGATGGTGTAGCAATTTATGCTGCAGGGTCACAGTTGCCCTCCTTGTGTTTTGACGAGTCCATTACATCGTCATTGATTTGGGTCCAGGTGGGTCTCTGATCCCAAGTACATCTTAGTGTCACCTTGGTTTGTGAGAGTTCCTCCGCAGGGCCAAAGAGGATAATAACCGTATTGTTCGACATGTTATTGTCATATATGTGTTCACAGTTCTTGAAGAAAGTTTAGTTTTTGTAACAGTTATAGTCTAGGTACTAATGCAACCTAGTTCACTATAACTATGTCTCTGATACCAATCTGTCACACCCTGCTACCTTGGTTGGCAGCGAGACGTGACGAGTGCGAAAGCGTAACCATAATTATAACGAACGACCACTATATGGACGTTTTCGAAATATTACATCATTAAAATTTAAAAATGTAATAATGTTTTACAGAATGAAAGGAATGAAGTTCGCGTAATACAGAGATTCTAATACATAATTAATGCGTCCAAAAATAATGCAGTCAAATCTCCGTTAGTTTCGAAATATGCATGCGACTCCATGAAATGCGGAAGCTTGAAAGTTGGTGTATCCGAAGGCACACTTGCCTTAATTACCTGAAAATACATGCTAAAATACGTCAACAAAATTTGTTGGTGAGTTCATAGGTTTACACGAAAAGATCAGTTGTATGGACATTATCAGATGCGTTGAATTTATAAAATCATAAATTCCATGAGATGTATTACATAAACCATCATGTCACCGAAACTTAATTAGAATGAGTTTGCCCCGAGCAGTATTCCCATACGTAATACCGTGAGTTGAATATATATGCACCCGCCGTTAGCTAAACCACTAACCCGAGTGGGGGACATGACTCCCAATAGATCTATCCACAATATATTCGCGCTTGCAAACAAATGCAACTAACGATTTCATGATATAAGGGCGGAGATCACATATGTAATACATAATAGAATCGAGAAGTTTTTGTGTCCATATAAAAACGAAGCATGTATTTCATCCCAAAACATAATAATGTGAAAAATGGGACTATGAAGACTCACCTTGTTGGTTTTTGATGATGTTTTTGGATCTGAGTTAAGCACTTGTTCGAATGGTTGAGACTCGTCCTAATATTTTTACGAGTTCGGGTCAATATCATCATAATACGTGTTTGAATATTTTATGTACTTGGGGGTGATGTATAAATATTTTCGTAGGATTTCATATGTTGATACTGATTTGTAGTTACGTTCAAGTAATTTATTTAAAAATATAATTTGTTGTATTAATTCCGATTTACAAAAATGACTTTAAGTAGTTTATTTCCAAGGATATTTTGATGCATGCATGCATGCATACGTACATATGTATTTATATATATACGAAAATGCATGCATATATGTACGAGCATGTGCATCATTACGAAAGGGTATTCATACATTTTGCATGGAAAAATATCACGAGTATTATGAAAACCGATTTGTAAATGAAGAGTATTATATTTTAGTAAATGTATTTGATTTTTCATGTTTTATAAATTTTTAAGGTGAAAATAAAGTAAATAAGAAAAACTTACAAAAGTTTGAAGAACACTTGAACTTCTTGGCCGATTTTGTTTTGAGAGAGAATATGTGTGTTGGTGTGTTTTTGTGAAATGAGTTTGTCTTCTATTTATAGAAGAAAAAGGGTTATTAAAATAAAGATAAAGTAATTTAAAATTTTAGTGAAATAATGAAAAGTAAAAAGGTGTTTCGGTTGAGTGTTGAACAAAAAGGTGTGGCCGATTTCATAATTGTTTGTTGCATGTTGTTTATTAATATAATAATACAAAAGTACAAGCTAGTTGTCCTTTAAAGGACAACTTACTTTTTAGAGTGATAAGTAGTATGAGTTTTCAATTTTTATATTAATAAAAGTACAAGAGGCGTGCAAAAGAGGTGGCAATAATAAATACTGATATATATATATATAATATATATATATACATACTTAGAAAAATTTCTGGAATGTTAAACTCGATTCAAGTGTGAATCGAGTTTGTTGTTGTGTCAATCGAGTTTTATAACATAATGCCCGAGTTTTGTCACCCTTTGATCGAGTTTTATGCCTTTGTCATTCGAGTTTCATATAGCTATGGTCGAGTTTTTTTTTTACAACATTGCCCGAGTTTCTTGCTTCTTTAATCCAGTTTCTTTGTTTAACTGTTCGAGTTTTATGTAGTTTTATTCGAGTTTTATGTTTCTTTATTCGAGTTTCATCCCTTAGAAATCGAGATTTGTATCTTCATCATTCGAGTTTTATACTGCATCATCCGAGAAAATCCTTTCTTTATTCGAGTTTCATCAAAGTGTCATTCGAGTTTAGGTCTTCACTTAATTGAGTTTCATTATATCATTATTCGAGTTTATTACTTCTTTCATCGAGATTCATACAACACCATTCGAGTTTATTGATTATATGATTCGAGATTCATATAACTTCATTCGAGTTTATTACTTCATTATCCGAGTTTTATATTTAGTTAAATTTTGAGTTTCATACCTTATATTTTTAGGCCAGTTGTTACACTGCCCATCCCAAACCCTATCAACTCGAGACCCTGGAATCACAATATGATAACTCTATATCACAATCATAACTCAATAACTCTATACATAATTCCTAGGAAACACACACAAGCCCGATTACCCAAACACAAGACTCACAAAGCCCAAAACCCAAAACCTTAGCCGGATCGCGGCCGCACTCACAGAGTCGCGGTCGCGCTTTTTCAATCCTGGCCGCGTTCAACATCGCGGTCCGTGCTCAACCTGAACCGCCCGCACCCCATCGCGCCTGGGCTCATCTCAAGAGCATCGTGGCCCGTGATCAGGGGATCGCGGCCGCGCTAACTGACGAATAGAACCAATAGGCTCTATTTCTTTTACAGCTCAGGGGAATCATCCCTAACCCAAGCTCAGATCGATTTTACCCAAATAAATTATCTCGAATTTGCTCAGTAACACGTATAATCTCAATTCACTTATAAAGTACCAACTAACAACATAATTTTTGCAAATTGGAGCTCAAACTTACTTGAACTCAAAGGAGGGGGTTGATGACTAAATTCCCAAGAGATCTTCACTTCTGGATTGTTATAGCTGCTGGAATTGTAAAACACACACACACAACACCTCAATTTCTCTGGATTTTAGATGGAGAATGAAAGCAAGTAAGCAACAAGGTGGAATATACATACGTTTTGGGTTAAACTCGGCTCAATACCCAATTCCTGATCTCGTTATCATAAAACACAAGTTTATATCACCGGGTCCTAAATTAATTAACAATCATTAATGTTATTATCTTTTATAAAACTTAATCCATTGACTCGGTTAACCCAAAATCTCATCGCATGACGGCTCCACGTATAACCCAATATGAAACGTCCTCATGTATTAATGATATAATTGAAATCACCAGGATCAATACACAACCCAATGATTAATCTTGAAATTTAAAATTGATATCTTAATACAGATTTAAGCAATTCTACACTAAAGCAAGAAATGTATATGTGTACAGTGATATATTCTAACTATTACAACATCATAAATTGTTTTGAAAACATAGAATCTCAGCCCCAAAGTTATATCGTCCATGTACCAAAATAGCTTCTAAGGACACTGATATAAGAAATGATATGCCTAGGAGGAAGGTCCAGCTACACCTTTGCCTTTGCCTGAAAATTTTGAAAGTCAACGGGTAAGCTAATGCTTAGTGAGATAACAGATTATATATTCAACAGATATTTCTTTACAAACTAGTGTGAAAACGGGCAGTGCAAGCCCCATTACAAGTGGAAACCATGCAGTGCAAGCATGTGGTTGGCAGTTCTAAAATGCCGATCGGGGATGTGCCAAACCTGACCAGGAAAGTGAATGGGATGATCAGTCCCCGACAGTGGTCTGCTGTCAGCCCCAGTCCAGGTCGCATCAGATTGTGAAGTAATTATCATGCAGTGCAAGCATGATATATGAGATGCACTTTCAATTGAACGCTGACTGTATAGATGTATGTCACATGTCAAGTACGAGTGTGCATCATAACAATGAATCATATGTGAGTGCCATTTGATGTATATTGAACAACATGAACATGCCATTAAAAAGTAAATGAGTGAATGCAAAGTAGGGGTGAGCGACGGGTACCATTTTCCGAACCCGAACCGGTACCGGTACCGACCGGTACCGAATTAATATATTCGGTTCGGTATTCGGTTTTTAAATTAGCTAAAATTCGGTATTCGGTACTCTCGGTTCGGTATTCGGTTTTTAAATTAGCTAAAATTCGGTATTCGGGACCGAACCGGCACCGTATAAAATTATACGGTTCGGTAATCGGTTCTTTCAAAACTAATAATTCGGTTTCGGTATTTTCGGGATCAGTACCGGTTCGGTTCGGTTCGGTACCGAGCTCACCCCTAATGCAAAGACAATAAATGTTCGAATAATAATCTATTACTCACAGTGGTTTGTATAGTGTAATTTGTCTCCGAATCAATGTGTGTTAGACAACACAACAAAGATCCTGTTATGTCAGTGCCATAATGTATTAATGTCAGTATCTGCTTAAAACTTGATTCTGGAAAATTAAGTGATTTAAACCGAAATTCAGACCACATCCGAATTTCGGATAGTCCGAAGTCCATCCTTAGTAATTATGTCTGTAACCTCATCCGAAATTCAGATGAGACTAGATCCGAAATTCGGATGAATAGTTGATCCGAAATTCGTGTTTATACTTAGTAATTTTGTAAGTCTTTCATCCGAGTTGTCTATGGTCCGATATTCGCATGATCCGAAATTCATATGATCCGAATTTCGGATCATCCGTGATGTGTTCATCTGATCCGAGTTTCACACTTAGACGTTTTCTACTATTTTCCAGAATATACTTTTGGTAGTTTATGCATATTTTGTGACTGAAAGCTATTG
Source organism: Centrapalus pauciflorus (assembly GCA_020465985.1). NCBI lineage: Eukaryota > Viridiplantae > Streptophyta > Magnoliopsida > Asterales > Asteraceae > Centrapalus > Centrapalus pauciflorus. The sequence continues at coordinate 33,418 of JAANYP010002180.1, read as the reverse complement.
ATATGAACTTAAATGTATTCTTTTAACACTTTCTAACATAAAATACAACTTAATATACCAAATCAGTCCATTTTATGTCCGATTTTTTCACTGTCGAAGAACACACACTAAAACACACACTTAAATTCTGAAATCATACTTAGAACTTGAATCTGAATCTGAAAATTGGTATATGTCATCACTAACACTCGATTTACACAAATCCATAAAAACATTCAACATGCATTAACATTTGCAATCACAATCTGTGATTCGGTTCATCACAAAACCGAACACAAAACTCAATATTTTGAAGTTTTGAGAAGTTCTTACCTCAAATAAACTGTTGCAGTGATTATAGTCCCGTAAATGCAACTTGATTCCAACTTTCCGACACTTGATTTCCAATATTTTTGAGTTCTTGATTTGCAAATGGAGAGAAACTGTGGGTTTCTTAGAGAGAGAAGAGAGACAGAGTATGGGAGAGTAGAGAGAGAGAGAGAGTGTGTGTATGTGTGTGTGTGTGTGTGTGTGTGTGTGTGTGAATTAGCAATAATGAGCATTTATCCCTTTTTATTTGTTATTTTGCCACAGTTGCATATTACACCCCTCAACTTTGTATTTTTATGACTTAAACCTATTTAAATCTGTATCTCATCATTATGCTTGCTCAGAATACTACCATGAGGATCTCTCCTCATCATTGTTATTTTTAAAATATTACGATCGATAATTGTTATTTATTCTACCGATGACGGTTCCTTGCTGTTTGTTTGCTCAAAAAACAACGATGATGATTTTTCCTCATCATTTTTCATATTTAAAATTATGAATGCTTAAACCGAAATGACAATCCATTAATACAATCAATTGAGTCTTTAATCGTAAATTACAAGTAAATAAAAGTAGGGATGTTACAGCATGGGCTCCACCACGCCTATACTTTGTCCGCGAAGTCATGTTGCGCTAAACAGACTTGGGTATTTGGTCTTCATGTCCTCTTCAGACTCCCAAGTATGGTTAGCTCCCCTGTGATGCTTCCATTTGACCAACACCATTTTGATTTCTTTGTTTGCGGAGTTTCTTGACTTTTGTTTCCAGTATACACTCCGGCTCATCAACGAACCTTAGCCGTTCGTCAACTTTAATCTCTGAATGGTCAGTCCATGGTTCCCTCTCGGGCACCAGACTTTTTCTTAAGTACCCCACGTGGAAGACTGGATGAACTCCTGATAATTCCTCCGGCAAGTCCAAATGATAGGACTAATTTCCAACCTTCTCAAGTATCCGAAAGGGTCCTACAAATCGAGGAGATAGCTTTCCTCGCTATACAAACCTTGTGACACCCTTCATCGGGGATACCTTTAAGTACACCCAATCATCTTTTGAAACTCGATAGCTTTGTGATGGCGATCATGATAGTTCTTTTGTCGATCTTGCGCCGTTTTCATGTATTGGCGAATGAGCTGGATCTTTTCGTTGGTTTCTTGGAGTAGAGCTGGCCCGGCGATAGGCGTTTCTCCTGTTTCGCTCCAACAAGTTGGAGTCCTACACTTCCTTCCATACAGGAACTCAAATGGTGCCATTTTGATTGTTGAGTGGTAACTATTATTGTAGGAAAATTCAGCCAGTAGAAGGTGATCGTCCCAGTTTCCACCCAAATCCATGACACAGGCTCTTAGCATGTCTTCCAAGGTTAAGATCGTCCTTTCGCTTTGCCCATTGGATTGGGGTTTATATGCAGTACTCATTGCGATATGAGTACCTAGACCGTTTTGCAAAGCAGCCTAGAAATTTAAAGTGAATCTACTATCTCGGTCAGAAACAATAGATTTGGGAACACCGTGTCTTGTGACAATTTCGTTCATGTAGATCTGGGCAAGACGATCCATAGAGTAGGTTTCTCTGATGGGTATGAAATGAGCGGATTTGGTCAGACGGTCAACAATGACCCAAATTGAATCATGTTGGCGACGTGTCTTAGGTAGCTTTGTAATGAAGTCCATAGTAATATGGTTCCACTTCCATTCTGGAATAGGAAGAGGTTGCATATTATCATAGGGTTGTTGGTGTTCAGCTTTGACCAATCTGCATGTTCTGCACTTCTCCACGTATTGACTGATGTCCCTTTTCAACCCTGGCCACCAGAAATCAGCTTTCAAGTCGTTGTACATTTTTGTGCTTCCAGGGTGAATAGAAAACTTAAATTGATGAGCTTCTTCTAAAATTATTTCCCGCATACCACCAGACTTTGGAACCCATATTCTGCCGTACACACCTTTGAGTCCGGTTCCGTCATCTTGCAGTAGTGGTAATTGAATTCTGATGTTGTCATCCCTTACATTCTCCTCCTTTAGGGCCTGCAATTGAGCAGCCCTTACATCATCAATGATAGTGGGTGTCAGCATAGTAGAGGTCATTCCATAGCAGTACGCCTTGCAGTAAGCTTTCCTACTCAAGGCATCTGAAACTACATTTGCTTTCCCTGGGTGGTGTAAAATCTCACAATCATAGTCCTTGATCAGCTCCATGGACCTTCGTTGCCTCATATTCAAGTCTTTCTGACTGAATATATACTTCAAACTCTTGTGGTCAGTATAGAGCTGACACTTGGTCTCGTACAAGTAGTGCCTCCAAAGTTTGAGAGCGAAAGTCACAGCGGTTAGCTCTAAGTCATGAGTAGAGTAGTCTTTCTCGTGTGGTTTGAACTGCCTAGAAGCGTATGCTATGACATTTCCTCTTTGCATCAGCACTGCTCCCAAACCCATGCCTGATGCATCGGTGTAGACTACGAAGTCCTCTTTCCCTTCAGGCAGGGCCAAAACCGGTGCTTCACTTAGTAACTTCTTGAATTTGTCAAAAGTCATTTGTTGTTCCTCTTCCCAGATGAAAGTTGCGTTTTTGCGAGTGAGCTTGGTAAGCGGAACAACTATCTTGGAGAAGTCTTTGATGAATCAGCGGTAGTAACCAGCCAATCCCAGAAAACTGCAGATCTCAGAGGCATTACGAGGTGATTCCCAGTTCTGGATAGCCTCGACCTTTGCAGGATCAACAGAAATACCAGCACCAGATATCCCGTGCCCCAAGAATTGGATCTGAATTGAACGTTGAGGAGGAACAAGTTAACAAAGAGTTTACAATTGAGTATAGGGATCATGAAATTGTTTGGAATGTTTGAGACGTACCTGCCTCAACCAGAATTCACATTTCGAGAATTTGGCATAAAGTCGCTCTTTGCGCAGCAACTCAAGCAATTCTCTCAGATGTGTTGCATGATCCTCTTTGGTTTTTGAATATATTAGAATGTCATCGATGAAAATGATGACAGATTTGTCAAGCATTGGTCGATAGACTCTATTCATGAGATCCATGAAAGCAACCGGCGCATTTGTACCGAACGGCATCACCAGAAACTCGTAGTGTCCGTCAAGAGTTCTGAAAGTCGTTTTAGGAATGTCGTCGTTGTGAACTTTGAGCTGATGATATCCCGATCGAAGATCAATCTTCGAGAAGTAACTAACACCTTGCAACTGGTCGAAGAGATCATCAATTCGGGGCAATGAGTATTTATTCTTGATTATAACCTTGTTGAGTTCTCGGTAGTCGATGCACATACGCAATGTGCCATCATTATTTTTAACAAACAGAAAAGGAGCGCCCCAAGGAGAAGAACTTGGGTGGATAAAATGTAACATCCACATTTTCAGTATGAATTCAATAATGACTTGTAACTATTTAAAATGGAGAAAACTAGATTGTAATGGGCTAAATAAGAAGTTTTTTTTTTTTTTTTTTTCGTGAATGTCAAAAGCAACTAATTTCAATATCTTTAAAAAAAAAAGAAAAAGAAAAAAAAAGGTCTTGCATGTAGTCTAGTCAAGTCAACCTTACCTTCATACTTCTTGTTTCATTTTTTCACACTTTCTACTTTTATGAAATCTCTCATTTTCCCTTCAATTGATGCATTTGAATTAACTAAAAATAAAGATCTTTGTCTATAACATACTTACCCTCATCTTATGATTATAATCAATAAAAATAAAACTCTCTTATAGAATCTAAAAATAAATAAAAATTATGAATGGAACAACCATTTCTTCTTCTTCAAGAGTTCAATGTTCATCTTTCTTGAGGTATATTATTTACGTTCTTGAATTCCCATTTCTATTTTGTAGGGTGGAAAAATTTTACGAAATAAAATTTATAAATATGTGCATTACTTAAAATGAAATCTTTGACGACAAAAAGAAAAAGAAAAGAAAAAGAACAAAAACACTTTATCACCTTCAAGTTTCAAGAACCACCATTGATGGATAAAAAACTCAAGCTTCAAGATATGTATATGTATATGTATGTAAATTTATGGATTTTAAAGTTTAAAAAAAAAGGAATTTTAAATGAAATTTGGTGTGGAATGAAGCCCATCGTTTTTTTCCGGAAAAACTCTTGGCCACCGGTCACACTCTCTCTTTTTCATTTGTTCCTCGTCATAGCTGCAGTAGCCTTGGATATTTTTTTTTCCTCTGATTTTAGACTTAGTAGACAAGTCAAGCAAACAGACCACTTAGTTAGGCTAGAATTCTTTTAAATTTTGACTGCATGCTTTTATTTTACTTTCTTGACCATCTTGAAACCAAGTGTGTAAATTAGTTTTGGGTTGAACCCACATTATTCATTTTGTAGACTAGGATTAAATAAATTGTTTAAGAGTTTATTACGTATTTGAGTTAGTTTAATTATAGATTTATGAGTAGTTTATTTAATTGTGTATTTGACCAATGTAAGTTTGTTAATTGGGTTTTAATATATCAGTTTAATTAATTGGTTTATTAATATGGTGATACCGATATTTTCATATACTAATTTTGAATGCCAAATGATTTTACTTTACTATTTAAGACTAATAAATGAATTGAGGTAATAAATTATTTATTGAATAAATTTTCATAGATGGACTTAGGAATCCATTTTATAATAAAAGTAATAAACTTTGGTAAAAGATCCACTATAGGAAGAACTAAAATTCACAAATGATGAAATGATGGTTAAATGCTAATGGTGATGTATAATATTATAAGAGGAGGACCTATATATGGACTAAATAAACTAAAACTTAAAGTTTAATTAATTTTAAAGATTTTGCCACATAAATAAATATTTATTGTTTTAGCCTCCGAACTTTGGAATTTTAGGCCAATCGAGGATTATAGTTTTAGATAGATAAAAATAGTGACGATTAAGCGATGTACTGTTATTATCAGGGCTTTAGTCGAGCGTGGTGGATTCTGAAATTTTGGTTGGCCGAGATTTCCTCAGTAGTGCTTCGAGGAACAATTGGTATCACTGTGAGTAACAAATTTATCTGCATGATTAGTTATATGTGTTTATGCATATTTGTTATATTCGTTTCATTTGTATCACCCTACCATGCTATTATCATTTTCATGATTATGTCAAACACATGATATATGTATCCTACCATTCTGTTAGAAATCCAAGCCTATGTGTAAGCGTGAATTCCCTGTATGCATACTTGTACTATATGATGTGGATTTGGGCGCTGACGCTACTGTGTGTAGGCCGGGTCGGTAGCCCCAAGTTTTTGGTTAAACCGGCGCCAGCTCGGATGAGGGGTTGTACGGTTTAATCAGCACCAGCTCGGATGAGGGGTGCGGCGTCAGCTCGGATGAGTGTAACACCCACATTTACATATGCCACGTCAATACAATACACAGGTGGCAATATCGCAATCATCTCAAGACACACATGTCACAAGATTAGCGGAAAACACTATTAATTAAAACTTTAACACGGAAGTCATACGTCATGTCACATGCGGATACAACATATACACAACTGCATTATCTGATAAACACTAACTACTGATGGCTACACAATGCCGGTCAAGTACAAATACAGATAACATCTTTAAGTCTAACATCAAAAGTCAATCGGCATACACAGACTCGGGACTGCCCCGACCCCTACTTCGGCGGCTGCTGCTGCTGCTGTGACCCCACTGTACGACTGCCTGAGACACACAGGACTCGAAAACATAAGCAGGAAAGCTCGTGAGTACGCGAGGGTTAGACTCTGCAGATAAAAACACATAACATGCACAACACATATATCTCAATGCACAAAGCACAGGCTCGATGCACACACATATCTCTGCTCAAAAGGGGACGCCGTTCCCCAGCTAACAGGCCGCACACAGTAGCGGTTAGATACTCAATAGGCACAGGAGCGACCTGGAAATGAACACTGCTATATATATACAGTCTCATACTTCATGACTGGTTAGGGACAGTCAGCCTGCGCGATCACATATCGCGGACACCTGCAACTCAAACACATATAGCACGTATAGGGTATAGAAACTCATACCTGCGCACTATCACAGTCTCATACACGTATATCACAATCATATAGATAACTCATAAAATGCACGTGCGTTTAAAAAGAACTCGAGTACTCACCGACTACCCGAATTCGACTTGAACCCGAAACTCTAATGCGGCTCGGCGCGTGATCGGCTAGAACCTGTAAACACCACGGATCTCACACATTAACGCAAGCTCAATAACCATGCAACTCAAATCGAACATAGTTACTACAATTGAATTAAACCCGAAACACACCCTAAACGAATAACCGACTCCCAAAATCCCTTCACGAGGCTCCCACCGAAACCCCAAAACCCATATAACTCATTCCGATATCATACCGAAGGAATTCAGACTAACAACAACTCAAGACTCCCCCATAATGATCAAACCGGATTTCCCCTGTAGGCTGCGGCTCGCGCTGCTAAGCCCCTGAGGGTCGCGCCGCGACCAAGCGGTGCTCTACACCTTGACCTGCGATTTTCATGGCTGTAACCAGGGACTCAAAGGCTCCCATACTCGAATTCAGCAACATAAAAGCACCAAACTCATACATATACAACTCTTATACCAAAAAAATCAAATCCATCATACAACACAACATATCTCAAGACTTAGCTATCAAAACCATGAATTTTCTTACCTTCAAGATCTCAAGGACACAAGGATGGATGAAAAAGATCAAGGCTAGTACTCAATTTCAGCTGGACTTTACTTCTTCTTGCTGGAGCTTCACACAATACACACACACACACACACACACACACACACACACCTTTAGGTTAACCAAGAAATGGATAAGGGAGAAAAGAGGGAAGCGACACATATACGTTTCCATTTTTAGCCGGTCCCGAACCCATTAACCCGGACCCGATATCACTTTTTCAATATTAATATCATTAGGACCCAATTAATCCCACGATCTCAGTGATTATAATAATCCACTAATTATTAGCTCGGAGACATGTATTACTCGGTCTCGACACGTTCAATCCACAAAACGGGATTTAATTGGAACAACACAATAGAATTAAAATAATGAGCCAATAAATTAAATCCACGTACCAGGCTCAAATCCGGGATGTTACATGAGGGGTGCGTAGGAACACATTGAAATCATGCTTCGTTTCTATTCATGCATATTTACATATAAACTTTTGTGCTTTTAAATCTTGTTACTCTCTGTGCGACGGCTTACCCCAGTTGTGGGGACTTATATTTCAGGTGGAGCAGATAAGGGTAAGGCTCCAGTATGAGATAGCAGATTTTGTTGACCGAGACGTTATTATCTTGTATGGACTTTTAAGGGTCGGGTAAAACCCTAGTTGACATGACATGTAAACTTAAACCTATTCAGCGTACTCTGGTTGATGTAATGGGTGGTTGCTTTATTCATTGATGTGTGACTTTTGAAAAATTTAAGTTATCCCGTATTTTTGAGGTATATTGCAAATGATTGGTGAAAATTTAGTTTTAAAATATCCGGTCCTTTCAATATGGTATCAAAGCAAGGGTTTAAGTGAATTAGGTACCACTAGGTGCTTAGTCTTAAACCGTAGGATTGCGTGATCACTGTTAGAATAAGTTATGATTTATACGGGATAATACATTGTGGGAACCCATAGGATTTTGGGTAGGGATGAAATAGGATATATGTACTGTGTTATAACTATAATTATATCCTTAATAACTACCAAATGAAATAAAAAAATAACTTGAATTGAGAATATGAATAAATTAATTGGAAACTTAGTATTATAAATGTTAAGTCACAATCAATGAGGCAAGTCAAAGTATGTTTGTAAGACATCAATTACCATATTGCTAACAACAATGTATCAATTCAGTCATACAGGAAATGGATAAACAATCTGATGGTAGGTCTTGGTGTCGTGTAAATAAATTCTGAAAATAAATTATAATACCCGTTTTAAAATTTAGTAACACTGCTAGTACATTATCTAGTATAACTAAAGCTAAAGAAACATTACAGAGAGGTTTGCATTTACATGAATCATCAATCGAGATGAATATATAACTTATACATGTGTGAGAGTCGATAATCAAGAAAATGAATATTATAATAAGTTTTGCGTCCAAAATTGATATGAAATGACTTTGGCGTGAAATAATAACAATAATAATAAGAAAAAAGGGGTTTGTCAGATTCCTTTAGGTGACGCAAATACATGATACCAGTTCCACACATTTCCTGTGATCCGAGTTCTATTTTAGCACAGTTTCTTACATTTTGTCACCGTCAGTGCGTCCATTCATTATTCCCCTTTATTCTTTATCATGAGCTCATGACCGTCCAATATCGTGCTATCATTGTTACTGTGTGTAACATAAATGATAGTTATGAGGGTGCTTCCGTGTTTGAATATATCCACACAAACTGCGAAAGTTGTCTTTGTACTCATTCATTGTGATATTGTTTTGCGTTCCTGGTTTGTGTATTATTACACGAGTTTCAGTTGTTTTTGTACTTGCATATAAGAGTGTCTGTTTTATGTTGTTGTTCGTTTCCTCTTGGTATTTGTGTTGTGCGTAACTCAAGAAATCTGACAAACTTACTGAATGATCTACCTTGCAAGAAATAGCAATCGCACTTCTAGAATCACAGTAGATTGGGCTATTTGTGAGCGAGAACCCATAATCACGTAACTGTGTTCTCATCCACAACACTTGAGATCAACAGCTTGCGGATGCTACATACTCAGCTTCTGCTGTAGATGTTGAAACACAGTTCTGCTTTTTGGAAGACCAACTCACCAGTCTGTCACCCAAAAATTGTATTCCACCTGAAGTGCTTTTCCTATCAACTCTACAACCTGCCAATCAACATTTGAGAAGGCAGTAAGATCAAAATCGGTTCTATTTGGATACAGAGACCAAGATCGGGTGTACCCTTAAGATAACGAAAAATGCGTTTTACCACAGTTAGGTGTGATTCTTTTGGGTCGGCCTGAAAACGAGCACAAAGACATGTTGAAAACATTATATCTAGTCTACTAGCCGTAAGATACAGTAAGGATCCAATCATTCCTCTGTAAGTTGTGTTGTCGACACTTTTCCCGGCAGGATCAGAGTCTAACTTACAGTTTGAAGCCAAGGGAGTTGCGATACTCGTGCAAGAGTCTAACTTATACTTCTTGAGAACGTCAAGAGTATATTTCGAATGGTTCACAAAAATCCCATTTTCAAGTTGTTTGACTTGTAATCCAAGGAAAAAGTTCATTTCCCCCATCATACTCATCTCAAACCCGGACTCCATCAGGGATGAGAAATCCTTACAGAAATTACAGGCAGTAGATCTAAATATAATATCGTCGACATATATTTGGACTAGCATTGTGTGTAAGCCTTCCTTTTTGGTGAACAATGTTGTGTCCACCACACCTTTGCTGAAACCAGCAGAGATAAGAAAGTTAGAAAGACTGTCATACCCTGCTCGAGGTGCTTGTTTCAAACCATAGAGGGATTTGTCTAGCACATAAACATGGTCTGGTTTATGTGCATCAACAAATCCTTATGGTTGTTCAACGTACACTTCTTCGTTGAGTTCCCCGTTCAGGAAGGTTGTCTTGACGTCCATATGGTACACTTTGAAGTCTTTGTGTGCCGCGTACGCCAAGAAGATTCTGATCGCTTCTATTTGTGCAATTGGAGCGAAGGTCTCGTCATAATCTATGCCTTCTTGCTGTCGGTTTGGCGACAAGTCTTGCTTTATTCCTAACCACGATGCCGTTTTCATCTCGTTTGTTCTTAAAAATCCACTTTGTTCCGATTATGGTTCGGTCTTTGGGTTTGGGAACTAACTGCCATACTCTGAGCTGTTCAAACTGGTTGAGCTCTTCTTGCATTGCCATAATCCAGTCAGGGTCTTTCAAGGCTTCATCTACATGAGCAGATGCCCTTCGAGTTTGGACACCGGTAGAGAGATCACCAATGATTTGTAAGTTTTGGTGATTCCAGGTCCATTTTGTTTCGTGTGGAAGGGGTGAACGGGATGGAAGCTTAGTGGTGAGTGTGGGGATGGATGATGAGTCATGGTTGATGGTTTCGAATGAAGGTACCACTGGTTCGAGTTCAGGTTCGACTTGATCAGTTAAAGGAATAATGTTTGGCATTATGTGTGAGGGCATTTCATGAGTCGATTCAACTGGAGATATATCAGTGGATGAAGTGGATGGTAGAGGATATAAAGTGGTAGGTGAATCTGATGGAGTTTGTTGCGTAGTTGAATCGTTGGACGTGTTAACTACAGAAGAAGAAACATTAGAAGTATTAGCACTAGAACAAAAAATTTCTACATAAAACGGATCAAATAAATTAACTAAATCAGAAGCTGCGAACCTCTGACACTAATGTGGGCTGTCCCCAACTCATAATGGCCTCAATCTTCGCGAGATCCACCTTAACCCCTTTACTCGTCACCATATGCCCTAAAAACTGAACCTTCCTCGGCCAGAACTCACACTTAGAAAACTTGGAATATAACCTCTCTCACTACAAGGTGCCCAGAGCCTCCCTGAGATGCTGGTCGTGCTCTTCGCTGCTCCTCGAATATATCAGAATATCATCGATAAACACAATCACAAATCTGTCAAGCACCGGCCTACAAACCCTAGTCATCAAATCCATGAATGTTGTTGGGGCGTTAGTTAGCCCAAATGACATGACTAAGAACTCATAATGACCATATCTGGTCCTAAATGTCGTCTTCAACACGTCATCTTCCCTAACCCGCAGCTGATGATGCCCGAAACGCAGATCGATCTTGGAGAAATAGCTCACCCCCTGAAACTGATCGAACAGATCATCAATCCTCGGCAAAGGTTAACGATTCTTCACCGTTACCCTATTGAGCTCTCTATAATATATACACATGCGCATCGTCCCGTCCTTCTTCTTCACAAATAGCACTGGGGCTCCCCACGGAGAAGAACTAGGGCGAATAAACCCACGATCTAGCAGATCCTGCAGCTGCATCATCATCTCTTGCATCTCGGTAGGTGCCAAATGATAGGGCTTACAAGCAATAGGCACCGCTCTGGGAACTAGGTCGATCCGAAACTCGACCTGTTGATCTGGCGGCAACCCTGGAAACTCATCAGGAAACACATCAGGAAGTCTCTAACCACTGGCACGTCCCCAACCTCCCTCTTCTCCTTCTTCGCGTCCACCACAAAAGATAATTACGTGGCACATCCTTCGCCACATATCTCTGCACTCGCGCCATTGACACGATTCTCATCTCTCCTCGACGCCTCTCCCCGTACACAGTCTCTGACTCTGACTCCAACTCTGAAATATGGATCAGAATCATCTTCTTAGAACAGAAGATATCCGCCTGGCACGCTGTCATCCAATGTATACCGACAATCGCATAAAAAATACTAATCTCCATGGGCATCAGGTCTACAGAAAATCAATGGTCGTCTATTTCTACGACACATTTCCTATAAACCCGTCTTACTAACACTGTACTCTCATCGATTCGCTCAACAATAATAGGAACAGATAGCTCAGATGAAGGCATAGAAAAATAACCACAGAAAGATGCAGACACATATGCTCGGTCAGATCCCGAATCAAACAAAATAAAGGCACGTAGTCCGTTAAGGATAAACATACCAGATACAACGTCAGGCGACTCCTTCGCCTCCTTGGCCGTAGCCTGAAAGACCCTGCCACGGGCCCTCGGTGCTCCACCTCCCCCACGAGGTGCTGAAGATGATCTTGATGCCCCAGATCCGCTCGAACTCGACTCTGGAAACCCTGTCCCTGGATTCGGACAGTCACGCGACATACGACCCGGCTTCCCACATCGCACAATGACTCCTGCGAAGTACATGCAACAGCAATGTGACCAAGGTGGCCACATCTGAAACATCAAATGTGCTCAGGGGCACACGGCCCCGCATGGCGGCGATGACACTGCTGTCAATCTCTCTCGACTGCTGCCGAGCTCCCAACCCTGCTCCCTAAATCTCTAGTACCCCTACCGACACTGCCTTGGATCTGCTCTGCCTCTGACTTTGACCCTACTTCCTCTGCCCCTGACCCTGACTCTGACTCTGTCCCACCCCAGACTGCCTCTCATCCCTGCCCTGATCTCATCGGCCCCCTGAACTCTATCTCATCTGCTCAGAATTTCCACCCTGTCGGCTCTCTCGATAAAATCTTGAATATCCCAAACTCTGAACCTGCCCCAGCGGCTCGACACGCTGTCTCTGGAGAGCCGGCTGCTCCTGCTGCCTCTCAATCTCCCGCTCTCGAAGGCGGGCATACTCCATAGCTGAAGAAAAAGTGGGGTCACACAACATCCAGACAAACTCCCGGATACCCGATCTCAGACCCTCAATGATCATACTGACCTTACGGTCCTCGGTAGCCACCTGATGTGGCGCAACTGAGCTCGATCATTAAACGTATCGATATACTCCTGGACAGACATGGATCCTGCGGACAATACTGCAGCTCGAACTCAACTCTAAACTCCAACCAGGTCATCAGATAGGCCTCATCTACCCCTCGGGCGCTCACCACAGAACTTCACCATCGCAACGCTCCTCCTTTTAGAAGGTAGGAAGCATAAATCACCTTGTCTACTCTATCCCCCGAACTTCACCCCCTCTCTGGCGGGGGTAACGCACCCTAACCACTACCCACGCCCTGCTCCAAAAAACGCTCCTCAAAAAGCTGATTCATCATTGATAAGAGGTCCGACCTACGCACAAACTCGTCACCCCTAAAGTCATCTCCCGAGGCCCGCTGCCCAGACGGTCCATAATAACCACAATAAGGATAATAACACATATTAACTCTACAAAAATCTACGCACTACTCATTTATCACCTAGGAGATCTACTTTGGATTACAACCCAAGGATCTACTTTGGATTAATCTCTTAAACCTAGACTCTGATACCAAGTTTGTAACACCCTCGAACTAATCCCCAATGCCACATAAATAACAGGCCAAAAGAGATATAATATAATAATCCCTAGCTATTCCCAATATACACACACGTGAAAACCCCGATAATTTAAAACTTTAATTTACATAATTAAGTCACGGAAATCCCTGGTTTAACATACACGATATCCGAAGTATAAGTACACAGTCTCCAAAATATGACTACCTCTATAGAGGGTAGCTAACAACTCCTCAACTCTGCAGAGTAAACCTACTTGGGTCCAACTGACCTACTAGCACTCAAATCACATGAGATACACACATTTAAACAATTTCAGTTAAAGTTGGTGAGAATGCAAGTGTTAGGTGTACGATTATAAAAACTCAATAAAAGAAAGTAAACTCATTAAAAGATGTTCAACGTTCTCTACTCAACAAGCATATGAGATCCCACAAGATAACTCAGATAGGTACTCAACCCGTGTGGACGAATCCACGTACCCAGATCCCTAGACCGCACAAAGCAGTCGTCTGGAGCTCAAAAATGAATCGGGAGCGACCCGACCCATGCCCAGCCGCGTGGTTTGGTAACTCAGTAGCTCAAGTGTCTCAAATGTCATATAAATAAACACAGTTCATAATAAAAGCTCGATAATACATGCATGATGATATCTCGATAAAAGCTCGAAGTAAAACTCATAAGAATTTCATAAAAAGCTTAATAAATATCATGCAAGTACTAATAAAATAATCGTGCAAGTATCTCAGAAAATCATGCAAACTCACCTAACCCTGGAAACTTACTCCTCAAGTCTCGGTTCCCTGCCCGTCCCAAACCCTATCAACTCGAGACCCTAGAATCAAATATAATAACTCTATATCATAATCATAACTCAATAACTCTATACACAATTCCCAGGAAACACACACAAGCCCAGATACCCAAACACAAGACTCACAAAGCCCTAAACCCTAACCCTAAACCTTAGCCGGATCGCGGTCGCGCTCACTGGGTCGCGGTCGCGCTTACCATCGCGTTCTCGGTCGCACTTTTCCAATCTCGGTCGCGTTCATCATCGCGGTCCGCGCTCAACCGGAAACGCCCGCGCCCCATCACGCATAGGGCAACGCGGCTCGGGCTCATCTCAAGAACACCGCAGCCCACGCATAGGGCTGCGCCCACGGACGAACAAAATCAATAGGCTATATTTCTTTTACATCTCAGGGGAATCATCCCCAACCCAAGCTCATATCGATTTTTCCCAAATAAATTATCTCGAATGTGCTCAGTAACATATATAATCTCAATTCACTTATAAAACACCAACTAACAACATAATTTTTGCAAATTGGAGCTCAAACTTACTGGAACTCTAAGGAGGGAGTTGATGACTAAATATTCAAGAAATCTTCACTTCTTGATTGTTGTAGATGCTGGAATTGTAAAACACACACACAACACCTCAACTTCTCTGGATTTTAGATGGAGAATGAAAGCAAGTAGGCAACAAGGTGGAAGATACATACGATTTGGGTTAAACTCGGCTCAATACCCAATTCCCGATCCCATTTTAATAAAACACAAGTTTATATCACCAGGTCCCAAATTAATTAATAATCATTAAGATTATTATCTTTTATAAAATTTAATCTCTTGACCCGGTTAACCCAAAATCTCATCGCGTGACGGCTCCACGTATAACCCAATAATTCGCCAACTCAATAATAATATTACAATTGACCTAATTAAATTTTCCACGTAACTTTCCCAAAATTGGGATGTTACATGAAGTTTTGTTACGGATATAGTCTTTTGGTCATTTCAAATGACCATTTTACTATTACATAGTTTAATAATTATTATTAATATTGTTATTATTATTATTATTATTTTTATTAGGGAAAAATTACCAAGAAAGGTAATATAAAATACAAAATTTGACAATAAAGGTATTGTAATTTTTTTTTTTCCCAAGAAAGGTAATATAAAATTCTATGTTAGCTGAAAAAAAACATGAAATTCAAATATTAGGCCAAAAAAGATAATCAAATATTATTCTCTTACCAAAAAAATAGAGCATAAATTAAAAATTTACCTTCTTAATTTGTCATCAATACCCTTTTTCGTCAAATTTGAATTTTATGTTATCTTGTTTGGCCTAAAAAATTTCACATTACCTTTATACACTACAAGAAAATTTGTTTACAGTGAGGACAAAAATCCTCTCTATAAGTCAAAATGTCCTCACCAAATCTCTATACTGAGGATACATCATCACCCTAGTTTCCCCACTAAAGCACCGTACCTATATATCTATGGTGAGGACATAATTTGGCTATAGTGAGGACGGTAAACTAATACAAAATAAATAAAAAAGAAATTAATATTAGCTATAGTGAGGATATGTCACTATTGTGTATTATATTAATCAGGATATAATTTGATATAGGGAAGAAATGTCCTTACTATAGATGATTATATTCTAATTAATAATATTAACTATGGTGAGGACATATTCTTACCTTAGGTAATTATATTCTGATTAATAAAATCAGTTATGGTGAAGACATGTGCTAACCTTAAGTATTTATATTCTAATTAATATAATTATCTATGGTGAAGACATATTACCTATAGAGACGACGTGTGTCCATACTTTAGGAATCTATATTTTGTTTAACGTAATTACCTATAGTGAGAACTTGTCCTAACGATATCCCAACATTTTTTTGCCAGCATATTGTTGTTTTTGCTGTTTCCCACCCGTTTCTGGGCTATTAAACCCGTTTTATACACTTTCTAACATTCCAAACAACAACAATATCATCAACATAAACCAATATCATTTAACACAACATTACCACAACGAAATAAGTCTCAAAATAATATCATTTACACAACATCGTTCCATACTAATAAACTTACATTTCAATCTTCACCATGATCTTCCTTGTCCTCATCCGAAAACTCAATTTCGATATCATTGGCTTTCAAACATTGTAAAAGGGCCTCCAATTTAGCATCCACTCGCGAATGTCTAATTGAAGATTCTGAAGCTTGTTTTGCCAACAATGTTGAAGATCTGAAGCTTGCTTCGCCTGCAAATCATCAACATCGGCTTGGGTATAAGAAGTTTCTCTAGCGGACTTAGATCGTTCAGCTAAGACAATTGATGAAGAATTGGCACGATGAACAATTTGCCTACGTCCCCGATTGTCCGCGCGACGTGTACCCAGCACTTGTTTGATGATTTTCTCTTCAGTTAATGGGTTAGGAACATCAGTTTGAGCATAAGTTTCCTCTCCAAATCTTGGGTCAATAAAAAAGGTCAATAACTTGAAATATTTTCATTTCGATGTAAAAAGAAAAATCAAAAATCAAAATTAAATTATCTATTTGGAGGACATGTCCTCATAATATACTAAGTCAAATACAATAGTCAAAGAAATCACATAAGTTTGTCTTTTAGTGAGTTATTGTGAGGACATTTTGTCCTCATTAAAAATCTTTGTCACAATAGTGTGTTTTTCTTGTAGTGTTATTGGTAATTTTTGAATTTTATATTACATTTCTTGGTAATTTTCCCTTTTCATTATTATAAAATAATTGAAAATAATTTTAAAAACCAGTAAAATTAATTTAGTGTAGAACACATGAAAATAAATAATACATTACTTTTAAAGACATACAAATAATTATTATTATCAATTAAAAACTAAATATCAAAGTTTTTAGTTTAGATTTTTTAAAATAAAATGTAAATCTATTGAAAATCATAAAATAAATTATTTTTATTAAGTATTCATTTTTTATCCTTTTTACGTTAATTTTTTTTAATAATGATTAAAATATCTATAGAAACATATAAATTGTTACTTCATCAGTTGATGATTATGTAACACCCTCGAACTAATCCACAATGCCACATAATTACCACATCAGCAACGATATAATATAATAATCCCTACACTATTCCCAATACATACACGCAGAAACCTGATAATTTTAAAACTTTAATTACATAAGTCACGGAAGTCTCTGATCAAACTACACAATATCCGAAGTACACATAAACATTTCTCAAAATATAACTACCTCTAAAACAGGTAGCTAACTCCTCCAAAGATGTCACAGTATCCCTATTTGGGTACAGCAGGCCTACTAGATCTCTGATCACCCGAGACACACACATAAACACACACGGGGTCAGCTAATGCTGGTGAGAATGCAAGGGGTTAACATAAAATCTTGTCACGTGACACTTCCACATATAACTCAATAATTGGCCCAACTCAATTATAATACTATAATCAACCCAATCACATAAGTCCACGTCCCTGTCCCAAAAGTGGGATGTTACAGATTAAATACTAAAAGTAAAATATTTTTTTAACTTTAGGTTTCCTTTTATTTTTTGTTGAAAAAATAAAACGTTTTCATGTATATTAAAACAAAAAAAATTAAATATTTTGATGAACAATAAATATGTTTTATGTTTTTGAAGTTTTTTGATTGTTTTCTATGACTTTTCTAAAAACATTTAAAAAATAACTTTTTAAAAAATGTTTAAAAATTTTAAACTTTTCAAGACAATTAAAGTTTTTCAAAATGTTTTATGTTTTTAAAATGTTTAAACTATAAAATGTTTTTAAACGTTTATTGAAGTTGTAAAAAACTTGTTTATGTAAAAATTTTAAAAAGGTTAAAAAAGTTTTTAATACTTAATCACAATGTTTACATTTATTTTTTTGATTTAAAAAGGGTATAATTTTTTAAAAGTAAAAATATAAATTCTAACCGTTATTTTTTAGTTTTCAAATAATGATAATTATTATGCATTTGTATTTATTAATATTTTATTATTCAAATAAGTTAGGTACAAATATAAATAGAGATGAAAACAATAAATTATAAAAGTTCAGGGGTGTATTTTGTAATTACTAAATACTTTGTATTTTGTGTAACATCCTCGGACTTATTTTGATATATTTTGATTAATTAGGTGGAAAGTTATGTATTTAAGTTGAATTTGGGCGATTATTATGCATATTGGATTTTTAGCAAAGTTTGTTGCTATTTTGAGAAAATTGAATTCAGAATCAATTTTGTGGATTATTATGAATTTAAAAGCTATTTATGATATATCTAAGATTAAATCAGTATTTTATGAAACCGGTTAAGTCGAGTGGTGAAATGTGCAAAATGACGAAAGTAGTATATAAAGGGCAATAGGCTTCATTTTCTAGTTTACACTCTCTCTCTACTCTATCTCTCTAGAAATTTTCTCTCTACATCTCTCTAAGATAAATCACAAACCGACCGTCGGATTTTCGAGAATTATACGTCATCGGAAAGATATCGAGGAGTACAACAGCAATCTACAAACGGATTTCAGATTTCATACGAATTGAGGTAAGAATCGACCTTTTTAAGATTTTGGTTTCGGTTTTGAAGAACACAATTTTCGAATCTGTCATTTTATGCAAATTTAAGCTTGTTTTGCTTGAAATGTTGATGGATTATGATACTATATGCATAGTAGAATCGAATATATGCATCATACTTGATATAACACTGATTTTAGGCCTTAGAAATGAAGGATTTAAGTTGAAATGATGAACAGACTCGAATATGTCAAGAACAGAGTCGAAATGTAAGAACAGACTCGAGTTTGGTGCTAGATTCGAAGGTGTACCATCAGATTCTAAGGGGGGGTTCGAATCTGATGATAGACTCGAAGGACCAGTTCGAATCTGACATTAGATTCGAAGTATGGTTCGAATCTGATGGTTGGGTTCGAATCTGATGATAAATTTCGAATCTAACCCATTAAATTCGAGTTTAATGCCTAAAATTGTGAATACTACTTTCTAGGCTTGTGTATTTTGAATGAAACTCATAAACAACACATAAAATGTCATGTGTTATATAAAGAACAATGTATGAACATGAAATGGGTACAAAACTTAGTTATAGTTCGAATTTGGATATAAACCCGAAATGGGGGAAAATATCGTCAAATTTACGAAACTTGATTATTATGGAACTAAATGGATAATGATACGAGGAATTGTTGTAATTGATAATAACAGGTCCCTTGTGGAGTTGTTTAACCCACAGTGGGGTACTTGGTGGAATCCGGTTGAAAGCCCGAAGAGAAATAATATCGGTTAAAGATAATACGCACCCACTGTGAGTACAGTAGATTTCGCATGTTATATTTGTTTTATGTAAGCTTTGCCTGCTGAGACCTGTTGTTTCATTGATTGTTTGGAATTCTACTAACTTGCGTAGATTTAGATGCACATTCTTACTTGTTGCATGTCCTTTCGGTTGTTGTGCATCTAGTGATGGACCGGTGGGTCGCATCGATTACTCTGATGTTACTGTGCTATATGACCTGGAGCTGATCCCTCCTAGGCCCGGTAGGCAGTATGTCATCCCCGATCGTACGTTTGTCTCAGATGGTATGTCTAAATGCCGAGCTGTGAGCTCGAAGGGGCTGCGGCTCTGGTCCGTACTTGGTGTACGAAGAGAGTATACGACGTTTGTCGTCGGGATTACTCTTGGGCTTCATAAAGACTTATAAAATGCGTAATCTATGTATTCACTAAGCATTCGCTTACGTTTTAGTTGTTGTATTTTTACAGGCAAAGGAAAATCTACTGCTGGACCTTCTAGTTAGGTCATTTGGAAGATTTGGGAGACTCGGCACTATTTAATCGGTAATCGTGATTTGGACAATGTTGTATTATATTCTGGATGATTGTAATAAATGTATGGGTGTGTAGTCTTAGATTTGGTACCTTATAGCACCATAGGGTGTTTAACACTTGTTGCACTACTTTATTTATGATTTTAATGCTTCCGCACTTAATTTAGGTTATCAGATCATTATGTTATTGTATGTTGGTGATTAATCCTGGGTGTATTGTAATTGGTGGTTGTTGTGGCAAGGGGTGCCACACGAGATGGTATCAGAGCAGTAGTTTGAGATTCAAGTGTCCGTGAGGTCTTGATCTCAAACATTAGGTGATGATATGTAGTGATGCTAAGTAATGATCTGAACTAAGATAGGTTATGATCTAGTAATCATAAGAAATTGACTATCATACGGGACAAATGAATAGTGTCTTTAAATTTATGACATGTTATTAAACAAGTTATATGTTTATATTTTCAGAACATGTCTGGAGGAATGACACCTGAGGAAGCCAGAGAGATGATGCTAGCCATGATGGCTGAGCAGAATCGAATGATTCAAGAACAGTTTCGGGCTCGAGATGAGGCCGAAGCTAAGCGAAGGGAAGATAAAAGGAAGGGGGTAACAATGAGGAACAAGATGACAACACTGGGTCATCTAACAAACCCCGAGGTTGTCGTTTTAAGGACTTTAAAGGAAATGGGGCTGTGGAGTTTAATGGACTAGGAGATGCTGTTGCCGCGCTGGAATGGATAACAGCAACTGAACGAACATTCCGAATCAGCGACTGTGCTGAGAAGGACATGGTTCGCTATGCTACTGCTATGTTCACTAATGACGCAATTATGTGGTGGAATGCCATGGTGAACGCTTTGACATTGGAGAAAATTTCTGTTATGACTTGGGCTGAGTTCAAGGATCTGTTCACTCAGCAGTACTGTCCGGTTGATGAGCGCCGGAGGTTGGAAGCAAAGTTCATGGCACTGGTACAGGGGACTAAGACGGTGTCCCAATATGCTGTAGAGTTCACGAGGTTAAGTCTGTTCGCACCTCATCAGGTGGACACTGAAGAGAGGAAAGTGACCAGGTTCGAGGCTGGTCTTGACATTGAAATAAGGAGGGTTATGAGCAACGTCCGTTACCCTACATTTGCTGGCTTACTTGAGGCTGCCAGAAATGTAGAGCAGATTCTGATCATGTCGGGCTACTCTGTTGGGTCTGCTGCTGCTTCCACCAATCCGACACAGCCGTCACCGCCGAAGCGCCAAAGGGAGGGAGGATATTCTGGTTCTTCCCGGTCTTCACAATACTCACCTCAACAGTCGTATCGCCGACAATCTGGTTCATCTGATCGCGGTCGTGCGCGTGCATACTCCATCAACACTGAGCCGCAATATTGCAATAAATGTCATCTGGAGCATTTTGGCAAATGCCCTAACGGACGTGCTTGTTTTTGCTGTGGGGAGCTGGGACATTTTCAGAATGACTGCCCAAGGAAGGGTGATGCTTGCTATAAGTGTGGGGTGTGGGGTCACTATAGCAGAAATTGTAGAAAGAATGCTCCAACGGCTGCTGTCCCATCATCAACACGCTCGTCTGGAGGTTCGAGTGGTGGTTCAGTTAACCGCCGGGGTCAGTCACAGAGGGCACCTGCTCGTGCTTTTCAGATAACTGCAGAGGAAGCAAGGGAAAATCCGGAGGTCGTCACGGGTACGTTCATAGTTAATTCTATGCCTGCACGAGTTTTATTTGATTCGGGTGCCAATAGGTCGTTTGTTTTTACTATGTTTGCACAAAGAATTGCCATGCCACTATCTAGATTATTTGCTGTTCTTGATATAGAAACTGCTAGCAACACTCTAGTAAAAGTAGATCATGTCTACCGTAACTGCACGTTAGTAATTGAAGATGTAGTCTTCAATTTGGACTTGATACCGATAGAATTCAGTGAGTTTGATGTCATAGTCGGGATGGACTGGTTGATCGAGAATGAAGCCCACATAGTGTGTAAGAGCCGAATGATAAAGATAACTACCCCGGAGGGGCGTGAGATATGTATATATGGGGATAGGAGAAGCGGGGATCTGTGTTTGCTGACTATTGCAAAAGCTCGAAAGCTTGTTGCAAAGGGATGTGATGCATACTTAGCATATGCGATTGATGCTAAGGCAGAGAAGAGAACTTTGGCCGATGTGCCGGTTGTTTCACAATTCCCGGATGTGTTTCCGGAAGACTTGTCTGGCGTGCCGCCTGAGAGACAAGTTGAGTTTCGAATTGATCTGATCCCCGGAGCTGCACCGGTAGCTCGTTCTCCTTATCGTCTTGCCCCAACCGAGATGAAAGAAATGATGACACAACTTCAGGAGTTGTTGGACAAGGGCTTCATTCGGCCGAGTTCATCGCCGTGGGGAGCTCCGGTACTGTTTGTAAAGAAGAAAGATGGCACGATGAGGATGTGCATAGATTACCGGGAGCTGAATAAATTGACGATTAAGAACAAGTATCCTCTGCCGAGGATAGACGACTTGTTTGATCAGTTACATGGCGCTAGTGTATTTTCCAAGATTGATCTGAGATCGGGGTACCATCAGCTGAAAGTTCGAGAAGAGGATGTGCCTAAGACAGCATTTAGGACACGTTATGGGCATTACGAGTTCTTGGTTATGCCTTTTGGGTTAACCAATGCCCCGGCTGTCTTTATGGACTTGATGAATAGGGTTTGTAGACCGATGTTGGATAAGTCGGTGATAGTGTTTATTGATGATATACTGGTATATTCTAAGTCTGAAGCAGAACATGCTGAACATCTGAGAGAACTGTTGGAGTTGTTAAGAAAAGAAAGGTTGTACGCCAAGTTCTCAAAGTGCGAGTTTTGGCTACAACAGATACAGTTTCTAGGACATGTTATATCTGGAGCCGGGATTTCGGTAGATCCGGCTAAGGTTGAAGCAATAAAGAACTGGGAGCCGCCGTGTTCAGCTACTGAGGTTAGAAGTTTCCTGGGGTTGGCAGGATACTATCGGAGATTTATCAAAGATTTTTCTAAGGTTGCAGTTCCTTTGACTGCTTTAACGAAGAAGAATGCACCGTTTATATGGGAAACTGTGCAACAAGAGGCGTTTGAAGTTTTGAAGAAAACTTTGAGTGAAGCACCGATACTTGCTTTACCGGAAGGTAATGAGGACTTCGTGGTGTATACCGATGCTTCAAGGTTGGGATTAGGTGCTGTATTGATGCAGCGTGGGAAGGTTATAGCGTATGCTTCAAGACAGTTGAAGCAGCATGAGAAGAATTATTCGACTCATGATCTCGAGTTAACTGCGGTAACATTCGCATTGAAGTTATGGAGGCATTATCTTTACGGGACTAAGTGCCAATTATACACGGACCATAAGAGTTTGAAATATATTTTCAGTCAGAAGGAGCTCAATATGAGGCAGAGACGATCAATGGAGTTAATAAAGGATTATGATTGTGAAATCCTTTATCACCCCGGGAAGGCTAATGTAGTAGCCGATGCCTTGAGCCGGAAAGCGTATGCTAAAGATTTCTGTTATATGATGACGTCTACAATGCTGACCTCCACGATAATTGATGATGTCAAGGCCGCTCAGGAAGAAGCCTTGAAAGATGAAAATATTGGTGCTGAGGATATTAAAGTACAAGTTAAGAACATGGAAACAAGTGAGTCGGGATTGAAAGGAATTTATGGAAGAATTTGGGTGCCGAAATATGGTAGTATGAGAAATGTGATCGTTGAGGAGGCACATCAATCTAAGTTTTCTGTACATCCCGGGAGCACAAAGATGTACAACGACTTAAAGGCAGACTTTTGGTGGCCGGGATTGAAGAGGGACATAGGACAATATGTAGAAAGATGCCGAACTTGTCGGTTGGTAAAGGCCGAGCATCAGCAACCTTATGGCAGTCTGCAACCGCTTCCCATTCCGGAATGGAAGTGGGAGCACATTACTATGGATTTTGTTACAAAACTGCCGAAGACTAGGCGTCAACATGATGCAGTTTGGGTGATAGTCGATAGATTAACTAAGTCCGCACATTTTATACCGATAAGAGAAAGTTACTCTTTAGAAAAGTTGGCTAAAATATATATGGACGAGATTGTTTCTAGGCATGGAGTGCCTAAGTCCATAGTATCGGACCGGGACAGCCGGTTTACTTCAAATTTTTGGTCGGCTTTGCAAGAAGGGTTAGGGACAAGGATAGCAATGAGTACAGCTTACCGCCCGCAAACTGATGGTCAGAGTGAGCGGACCATCTTAACGCTTGAAGACATGATGAGATCGTGTGTGTTAGATCTCGGTGGCAATTGGGACGATCATCTGCCACTCATAGAATTTTCGTATAACAACAGTTACCACGCTACGATCAAGAAAGCTCCGTTCGAGGCTTTGTATGGAAGGAAATGTAGGACTCCTACATGTTGGAGAGAAACGGGTGAAACACCAATCGCTGGGCCGGCCTTGCTTCAAGAAACAAACGAGAAGATACAGTTGATTAGGCAGAACATGAAAGCGGCCCAGGATCGTCAGAAAAGTTACTATGATCGGAGGCACAAGCCGATCAATTTTGAAGTGAATGACTGGGTCTATTTGAAAGTATCACCCATGAGGGGTGTTACTCGTTTTGTTAAGAGGGGCAAATTGGCTCCGAGATTTGTCGGACCCTTTAAGATTGTTGAAAAAGTTGGAAATCAGTCATATCGATTAGAATTGCCTGAAGGGATGTCGGGCGTACATCCAGTATTTCACGTTGGGAATCTTCGAAAATCGTTTAACACTGGAAACGAGGATTGGGCCGACCATACTG
Source organism: Centrapalus pauciflorus (assembly GCA_020465985.1). Classification (NCBI taxonomy): domain Eukaryota; kingdom Viridiplantae; phylum Streptophyta; class Magnoliopsida; order Asterales; family Asteraceae; genus Centrapalus; species Centrapalus pauciflorus. Next base: position 8,595 of record JAANYP010002180.1, on the reverse strand, counting down.
AACTACAAGTTGATGAAAGGCTCCGGTATGTTGAAGAGCCGGAGTGTGTACTGGATACTAAGTTGAAGAAATTAAGGAGCAAGGAGATAGAAATGGTGCTTATACGCTGGAAGCATCATAAAGGAGCAAATCATACGTGGGAAGCTAAGTCGGAAATGTTAAGAAAGTATCCGAAGTTGTTTGAGTCCGAGTAACTTCGAGGACGAAGTTGAGCGTGGTGGAGCCCATGCTGTAACATCCTCGGACTTATTTTGATGTATTTTGATTAATTAGGTGGAAAGTTATGTATTTAAGTTGAATTTGGGCGATTATTATGCATATTGGATATTTAGCAAAGTTTGTTGCTATTTTGAGAAAATTGAATTCAGAATCAATTTTGTGGATTATTATGAATTTAAAAAGCTATTTATGATATATCTAAGATTAAATCAGTATTTTATGAAACCGGTTAAGTCGAGTGGTGAAATGTGCAAAATGACGAAAGTAGTATATAAAGGGCAATAGGCTTCATTTTCTAGTTTACACTCTCTCTCTACTCTATCTCTCTAGAAATTTTCTCTCTACATCTCTCTAAGATAAATCACAAACCGACCGTCGGATTTTCGAGAATTATACGTCATCGGAAAGATATCGAGGAGTACAACAGCAATCTACAAACGGATTTCAGATTTCATACGAATTGAGGTAAGAATCGACCTTTTTAAGATTTTGGTTTCGGTTTTGAAGAACACAATTTTCGAATCTGTCATTTTATGCAAATTTAAGCTTGTTTTGCTTGAAATGTTGCTGGATTATGATACTATATGCATAGTAGAATCGAATATATGCATCATACTTGATATAACACTGATTTTAGGCCTTAGAAATGAAGGATTTAAGTTGAAATGATGAACAGACTCGAATATGTCAAGAACAGAGTCGAAATGTAAGAACAGACTCGAGTTTGGTGCTAGATTCGAAGGTGTACCATCAGATTCTAAGGGGGGGGTTCGAATCTGATGATAGACTCGAAGGACCAGTTCGAATCTGACATTAGAGTCGAAGTATGGTTCGAATCTGATGGTTGGGTTCGAATCTGATGATAAATTTCGAATCTAACCCATTAAATTCGAGTTTAATGCCTAAAATTGTGAATACTACTTTCTAGGCTTGTGTATTTTGAATGAAACTCATAAACAACACATAAAATGTCATGTGTTATATAAAGAACAATGTATGAACATGAAATGGGTACAAACTTAGTTATAGTTCGAATTTGGATATAAACCCGAAATGGGGGAAAATATCGTCAAATTTACGAAACTTGATTATTATGGAACTAAATGGATAATGATACGAGGAATTGTTGTAATTGATAATAACAGGTCCCTTGTGGAGTTGTTTAACCCACAGTGGGGTACTTGGTGGAATCCGGTTGAAAGCCCGAAGAGAAATAATATCGGTTAAAGATAATACGCACCCACTGTGAGTACAGTAGATTTCGCATGTTTATATTTGTTTTATGTAAGCTTTGCCTGCTGAGACCTGTTGTTTCATTGATTGTTTGGAATTCTACTAACTTGCGTAGATTTAGATGCACATTCTTACTTGTTGCATGTCCTTTCGGTTGTTGTGCATCTAGTGATGGACCGGTGGGTCGCATCGATTACTCTGATGTTACTGTGCTATATGACCTGGAGCTGATCCCTCCTAGGCCCGGTAGGCAGTATGTCATCCCCGATCGTACGTTTGTCTCAGATGGTATGTCTAAATGCCGAGCTGTGAGCTCGAAGGGGCTGCGGCTCTGGTCCGTACTTGGTGTACGAAGAGAGTATACGACGTTTGTCGTCGGGATTACTCTTGGGCTTCATAAAGACTTATAAAATGCGTAATCTATGTATTCACTAAGCATTCGCTTACGTTTTAGTTGTTGTATTTTTACAGGCAAAGGAAAATCTACTGCTGGACCTTCTAGTTAGGTCATTTGGAAGATTTGGGAGACTCGGCACTATTTAATCGGTAATCGTGATTTGGACAATGTTGTATTATATTCTGGATGATTGTAATAAATGTATGGGTGTGTAGTCTTAGATTTGGTACCTTATAGCACCATAGGGTGTTTAACACTTGTTGCACTACTTTATTTATGATTTTAATGCTTCCGCACTTAATTTAGGTTATCAGATCATTATGTTATTGTATGTTGGTGATTAATCCTGGGTGTATTGTAATTGGTGGTTGTTGTGGCAAGGGGTGCCACATTTTGTATAAATAGAAGGAGAGTGTACTATTCACATGTACGAATCTGAGATAGAAGAGAATATGGTTGAGAGAAAGAGCTGATAGTTTGTCAAGCAAGAAAGCTAGTTCAAGAACTCAATGTAATATCTTTTTCTCTATAAGCATTCGATATTATGTGTTATGATCATGTAGTTTGATTGTTTAAATGTTGAATTGAATTTTTGAAATTGATTATATCAATTGGTATCAGAGCCAAATATGACTATTGAGTGATTTTGAATCTGAAAGTTGGAAATTTCCAACTCTGTTTTTTCAAAAATTCTCAAAATCAGAAAATTAATTGGGGTATTTGATTCACTGGATGGATTGAAGTGAGTTTTGGATCAAGCCTAGAGTTTTAAAGGACGAATTGATTGATATAAGTCTCAAATCTCATATCCAAACACACAAAATTTAATTGAGATTTTTCTGATTTTTGAAAAAGTGTGTGTTATTGAGGTTTTTGATCGATTTTTGGTTTTTAATCGAGAATTAACCAAAGTGACTTTACAAAAGTTGTTTCTGCTATCAAAACGAGTCTTTGTTGTGATTTGTAGATCAATTCGTGAAATTTTTGAAAAAATAAGTGGATTTGGACTTGAACATGTGCTAAACTGATGAATCTCGGGTAACTTTAAAGTTCAGCTTTAACCGAGTTTTAGCCTTCTTTAACCGAGTTTTAGCTTTCATTGACCAAGTTTTGTCCTTCATTGACCGAGTTTTGTCCTTAATTGATCGAGTTTGATAAATCTCTGATCGAGTTTCATCATAGCTTTGACCGAGTTTCTGAGTAGTGTCAACCAAGTTTCAATGAATGTCATTCGAGTTGAACCAAGTATCATTCGAGTTCACTTACATTTCAATCGAGTTTGATCCTTCAATATTCGAGTTTGATCCTTCACTATTTGAGTTTGATCCTTCAATATTCGAGTTTCGTCATTAATAATTCGAGTTTTGACTGTATGGCATTTGCTGCTTAAATTGGCCATAACTTTTGACTGGAATATCGTTAGAATGCCTACCATACGTCAAAACGAAGCTTAAATTGGCCATAACTTTTGAGGCCTAATTCGACTCCAGAAAAAAGGTACATACATTTTTCTACAAAAAAGCTGCAATTTTCAACGTCAAAAAGTCAATTCAAAGATGATTTTCAACAAGTCATCATTCACAGATACATTTTTCAGTGTTCATAGAGTTTCATCAGATATCACTCATCATAAGTCCATAAAAGATCTTGGAAGTTCAATATCAATAACTCAAAATGGCATATGAACATCTCTCAAAGTCTGAGCTGATTGTCAAATTTACTGAATCTGAACAGATTCGTAAGAACAATTATGAGATTCTTGTTCAATTAAATACAGATAAAGCTTTTGCTTTAAATGATGTCAACAGATTGAAAGAACAAGTTTTAAATTTTGAAGAAAACCAGAAAGTTTTGAATTCTTAGATTCATGTGCTTAAATTGAAAATATCTGAATTATCAAAAGAACTTGACGATTCTAAACAAGCAAATTTTCAAAATGCAACTCAGCTGAAATATATTTTGCCTGAACGACCTGATCTTTATAATAAAGCTAAAGATCCTTGAAGAAACGCTTTCAAAGAAAAATCATTCTGATCAAAGTTATGTTTCAAACAATTCTGAAATTTTTTTTGCTTTTGAAAAAGAGTTTTCATTAACTAAAGAATTATTTGAAAAGGAAAGAAATGAGCTCTTACTTAAAGAACAAGATTTCAAAGAGAAATCTAAATTGTTTGAAGATGAGAGAAAGATCTTCTTATTTAAAGAACAATCTTTCAAAACCTGATTTCAAATCATTTGATGATGACATTAAATTCATATTTGGTCATCATCAAAGGATTAGAAGATCAAATATTTCATCTTTCTAAACAATTTAATGTTTCCCCTTCATCAAATAAATCAGAGGTTAAGGTTTATTCAAATTGTTTAAAACCTAACATTGATCACTCTGATTTATCTTCAAAATGCGTTAAGAATCTAGCAAAACCTCTTAAGCTTGATTCAACTTCAGATCTGAAACTTAAGTATATTTTAAAGATAAACAAAGGCAAAGATAAAGTAGCTGAAAAACTTCCGGTCAAGATTCACCCTAGTGAATCTTCGAAAGAAAAATTTTCAAAAGTTTCTGAAAATACTTGTTATTCTTATCAGAAAACATATTCAAAGAAAAATACCAAGTATTATCAGAAACAGGCTAGCACCGGACATTTTTTCAGAAAGAAGAGTTTGCAAAATTCTGCTCGTTCAAGTTCAAGTTTCTTTCGTTATTCAGATATTCAATTTTATGATACTCAAGAAATTTTCTTTCTGAATTTGAGAGAGAAGATAAGAAATATAATCTGCAATGGGTACCTAAACCTGTACTAAAATGGTTACCAAAACTCATTTTTAAATGGGTACCCAAAAGTGCTAATGGATCCAAATCTGTTTGGATACCAAAGACATCTTAATTTTGTAGGTAATAGGTTTCTGTACACATAAGTGCAGAACCTGTTCTTAAAATTCCAATGGCGTCTAGTTAACTTCACACTAGAACCCGATCTTCAGTTTAATTGGTTCCTGCTCATTTCAGTTCAGGACCCGAGCCTTATTGAAATGGATTTTTGTACTTATTAGTACAGATGCCGAGCTAAAGGCTTTCAGTTATGTCAGACTGGAACCCAAGCTTCTGCAACAAAGGCTTCTAATCACTTCTGATTAGAACCCGATTCTGAAAGACAAATCTTTCTGAAATTCCAGCCCTAAATTCAACTCTGAAGGCGAATTGACAAAGAGGGAGTTTTCTTTTACAATTTTTTGCTCCTGATTTATTTTCTATGAGTTGACTAACTTTGTGTGCTTATTTCCAGGGGGAGTTTCAGACACATTCTGACGATGACATCTTTTTCACAAAATTGTGTGTATATTTCACGAACATATATTATGTACACATAAAAAGATTTTTGAGCTGAAAAGAATATTTTTTTAAGAATCTTAATTCTCTGAATATATCATTGAGGTTAAGTGATCTAATCTTTGATTTTTTCATAATCTCATTACTTCTGAGATTCTCTTTGTTATAATTCTTCCTATTCATTCATTTTGGATTCTCCCATGAGCTAATTCTTTCATAAAAATCTGATTCACTTAATATCTTTTACATGTCATTAGATATCTGCTAACTCATGGTTCCCCATATTCATTCTGAATTTCATCTCCCAATTCATCTGAGCTGAAAATCCAAATCTTTCGCTATGATTATATCTCATGAGCTGAAACGCTAAAGACTAATTCTTCTGACTTCAATTATGCACCAAATTTGTGTGATAGGCATAAATATCACTTCTATGGTCTAACCAGAATCGAAAGACCTACCCAAGGTGCCAACCATATATAGTTTGTGTGGGTGAGAGTCCTAGTGTCAGTTATCACGAGTTACTGACAGGGTCGAGTAGAGGTAAAATGTGAATGAGAGGGATATATTAAGAGGAGATGGTGGTGCATCAGATCATGCTTTCTCTATAAAGCTGACTGAATCTATTTCTCAAAAGTGAGCTGGAAGGAGCTTAGTTGAAAAATGCTGAGAGCTGGGAGTTGAGCAAGGATTTGAAGAAAAGAAAATCCTACCTACACTGTGTCGGCTGGGTAAACCTAATAATCTATCAAGTTCTAGGTGACTTGATATTAAAAAAGACGTCATGGACCCCGTGACGCATGCACCTAACCCCACCAACTACTCAGTTATCTCTCAAAAGATTTATGTTTCAATAATCACGGAGATATAACACATTTCTATCTATATATCAATTGGATATTATTTATATTGAAACAAGGAAGACATTTTCCCCGGTCTCCGACTTCATTTGATGCACATTGTGTCTAGAGCTGATTATATACACTTTTAGGACATATCGAGTCTAACAGTCTGCGTGACTATAAACTGCTAGTCCAAAGTGACTAAGCCAGAACAAATAATAGTGATTCTTTCATGATAAAGGATTTCATGATGACTATTTGGAAATCATACCAGTGTTAACATCACGTCAGCGCTGAAAGTAGGTCACATAGATTATGTCTATTGTGCAAACAGGAATCCTATATGGACCTGGACTCGTTATTTTAAAAATGAATTTGTTTCATTTCTCTCAAAGTTGAAAAGCTTTATTTGGTTTTATAAGGAAATAATATACATTTGAGGGGGAGTGAAATATTTTTTCAGAATAAGGAGAGAGATCAATACTAAAGAGAGGATATATTTTTGAGGGATAGAGTAAAATTTTGTAATATCATTTCTCAGTTGTAATTGTTGTTGTATGTCTGCTACTATAAATTCATTGTTTCTACGTCTCAGAGGATTTTGGATGATGCTCATATGTCTTATGATCATCATGAGAGGGAGAAAAACTATATTTCAGAGACTTCTGCTGGAGTAGTTTGAAGACAATTGCAACGACAGTTCAAGACAATTAGAAGATTTAAAGATGAAAGATGATAAGTTGTCTATGATTGTTCAAGGAAGAGAATTAAAAGCTATTCATGATTAAAGGGGGAGAGTTTGCTTGTAAGAAAAGAGAAGATCAGAGAAGAAGAGATATGAAGATCAGAGAGAGACAAAGAAGTTCAGAGATCAAAGAGAAGTATAGAGAAAAGGGTTGAAGTTCCTGATTCGAACTTTAATTGAGAATTTTCTTTCTTCTCTAAGGGGGAGATTGTTGGGTCCAAATATAAATAGAGATGCAAACAATTAATTATAAAAGTTCAGGGGTGTATTTTGTAATTACTAAATACTTTGTATTTTGTATAAATAGAAGGAGAGTGTACTGTTTCACATGTACGAATCTGAGATAGAAGAAAATACGATTGAGAGAAAGAGTTGATAGTTTGTCAAGCAAGAAAGCTAGTTCAAGAACTCAATGTAATATCTTTCTCTCTATAAGCATTCGATATTATGTGTTACAATCATGTTGTTTGATTGTTTAAATGTTGAATTGAATTGTTGAAATTGATTATATCAAAATAAGTCTTTTATATTAAATTAATTTTACTGGTATTTTTAACTTTTTAAATTAGTCTATTAATTAATAAAATATCAATAAAAACAACATTAATAATACTTATTAAATAAGTAAGGGTAAAATGGTCATTTTAAATGACCAAAAGACCATATCCGTAACAAAACTTCAACCACAAGGACTGTTAGTGTAATTTTTAAAGTTAAAGGACTCGATCCATAATTTCCAATAAACCACATGGACGAAAGTTGTGTTAATTTGATATATTACTGTTATTGATAAAAATTTACAAAATAAAACAAAGTTGGGTTAATTTGATATATTACTGTTATTGATAAAAATATGAAAAATTGTTACTGTTTTTGATAACTGAAAAGTTGTTGGTGACATGCTAAACAAGTTTGCAGGTCACCAATTACTATTATTGATAAAAAATAAAAAGTTGTTACAATAAACAATAAGAAATATAAAAATCAATGTTATTAATGATAAAAAATAAATAATGTTACTATAAATGATAAAAATGTCAAAACTTGTTACTATTTTTGGTCATTTGCCCATAAATAATTCAAAAAGTGTTGACTAAAATGAAATTTATGACAAAAAAATCATTATTGTACACGATAAATTTAAAATAAATCAATTCGCTATCTATAATACACAATATTTGCGTGCAAACCATTAAGTACAATATAGGGAACACGTAATTTATAACAATGATTTTACGAAGCTAATAATTTATAAAATTGCAATCAAATAAAAGAAATCATGATCATTATTAACTTAATTGTTGTATTAGCCCCATATGATAATCAGCACAATATAATAATTTCAGCACAAAATCCAAGCAAAAAGAATGATGAACACTCGAATTCTGTATTTGAATATTGAGAGAAAAAAAATGAAGATGCAAGGCGGCGCCGTATATTTCTTGAATGAGAATAACTCCAACGTTGTGGGAAACCCTAGGTGGGGTTTCCCTTACATATTTAATACAACGTTGAGATAATTGAAACCAACCCTCTCTACTTCTAAAACCACTAAAGTAAATTACAATTGAAAGGAAATACTTGAATAGAATTACATGGAAATATAATAAATTAATTATTACAAAATAAAGTTCCACATGATCGAAATTTAAAGTCTAACAATCTCCCCTTTTGCTCTACATTCTCTCTAAGGTCAAGGATGACGTCGAATCTTCTCGTCACTTCCCTGAGGTGCAACGTGTCATTTATTAGTTCTATCGCGCAGAACATGTCTTGAATCTCTTTCGATTTTTGTTTAAGCTATGATATTGGTTGAGCATCGTCTTCT
>JAANYP010002179.1:0-182965 GCA_020465985.1 Centrapalus pauciflorus | reverse complement strand
TCAGAAAAAAAGGGAAACTAGGGTTAGTTGTAGAGCACAGTACAAAAAGTCGAAGGGAGGAAAGAGGAAGAAAGGGGGGAGAGAAAGGAGGGGAAGAGAGAGAGGTGAAAAGCACAACAGAAAGAAGGAAAGAACACAGAGAGAAGGGGGGAAGGGAAGGAAGGCAGGAAGGGAGAAAGAGGAGGATGTCAACGAAAAAGAGAAAGGAGATGGGGGACCGAAAGAGGGAGCACAAAAGAGAATAATGTTTTCTGCTAGGGGCCGTTTTTGCATAGCGCAGACACAACCAGATATCTCCCGCGAATAAAGTAACGGGTGACAGTTGTATTTTTTGATGCCACAGGCAACCTCAACCATTGAGCCGTTTAGCTTTGGCCCTCAAAGGTCCTTGCGATGCACCAGAGCATAGCTCCGTCAAACAAACAACAAAAACCGCTGGAGTTATGGCTAGCACAGAGGTTGGCAACAATAAAGAATTAGGGGGAACCAACTGGAGACCACTATCCGCAACACGTACACATCAAAAATTCATAAAAGAAAGAGGGGGTCTGGTGCAGGAAGTTGATGCAGCGGATGGAGGAGAAAATCCCAGACGGGAAGTCTCATATAATAGAGCCTCATTAGGATGATTTCGGTTGCATGCCCCGGAAGGTCCGAACCCGAGAAGAAGTTTTGAGTGAGATTGAATTGTGATAAAAGGAGATTTTGTGCACCCTCGAGCAATTGGTCCTACAAAAGGTACAGAGCCGACTTTGCCCAGGAAGCAGAAAAAAGGGACGGCCCTGTTGGATCAGGGGCCTAAAGGGGGGAAGGGAAAACCCTTGGCCGCCTACCAGCGATCCCCGTTTAGGCCTGTGCCCACGACATCTGGCGGGGGGACAAACCGCGTTGCATACTGGACTAAAAGAAAAAAAACGGGGGGAACCCATAATGTGAGGTGCCGCGTGCGGGGGGTTTCCCAAGCGTACTCATAGCAAATTTCCGGCGCACTGTCGAGGGGGGGGTGAAATACATCTATTAAAAAACATACATACACACATTGTTCTCAATGTTTGTATGTATTACAACAATTTGTTAATTACAAACAACTTGAATGCGGAAATAGTTCAAGCTGAGATGACAGATACAATAGTATGTCACATCTCTAAGAACAAACTCAAAACTAGTAAACAATGAATACACTCACTAAGAAGCACCACTGTGTTAACAAGACTTAAGGGACACTTTATGTAAAACAGCTTAACAAGACACCACAATATCTGATTTAACACGAAGGCTTTGCATGCATGAAAATCACACTGCACGTCAACTCTTGGTTCATTCACACATCGCACCTTAGCTGTTCTTCTTCACTTGTGTTTTGTCCTAGAAGCTTCCCTTTTATACGCACCTCAGAGGATCTAAGAGAAACATCTTCATTGTTGACGGAATGAAAAAGGAGAAGTCTTGTTGAAAAGACAACATAACCTTTTCTGCACTTTTCGAAAAGCAGACTGTCTTCACATGTGCAGAACTTTGTCTTTTTACTTGTCTACTGTGCATTGCCTTTTAACTAATTTAGGAATGTCAACTTTGCGTCTTTCTGTCCTTCCTTGTAAAGGCCATTTTGATAAAGAAAAATGTCTGAAAAGGTCTGTCACCCTTTTTCAAATAACCTTTTGTCTTCATGTTACAGAACAGCGTGGGCAGGCTGAGCAGTTCTGTTTTCCACTTTGTTTTCGACTTTGTAAACTGATCTTGTAGTAAAAAACAATACATGATGACTTGGAAACAAATTCCATAAAGTGTTTAGCCTGTTCACAAAGAACAGCCTGTTCACAAAGAACAGAACACTTTAAAAATGCCCAAAGCTGCTCAACAGTGTAGAGCAGCGTAGACAGTTTATGTCCAGCCTGTTCAGCAGACAGAGCAGCTTGGACAAACTGTCTTAGTTGCAACACATGCAACATATAGAACAGCTTTAGACTGATATTGCAAATCATTTTCAGGTTTCAATAAGGCATATAACATGCCTTAAATTCAACCTTCAAATGCATCAACAGGTTTGATTATAAATCTCCCCCTCAGATGAAGAACAGGTTTGATTGAGGCCTTTTTGTGTCTAACAATTTCTAACTCACCAACTCCACAGCTGGTTGTTCTTTTAACTGCGCATCTCAAGTAGATGACCTGATGCTAGAAATTCAACGGGGATGAGTAAAGACCCGCCATGTGGACTGTAGATTGGGACTACTTCAGCAAGTAGTTTATTGTTGTTTTGTGATACGACGTATCAACCGAATTTTGGATGATTGTAACATTACTGTAATTGTGGGTGACTAAACCTTTTAACGGGGAGTTGGTTCCTGACAGGTCGAGACTTTTATGCTTATGATAGTTGTTAATAGCTTGTATAGTTGTTTACCGTTGATGATAATTTTATATCAGGTGACGTAGACAATATGTCCTACGTGGTATTAGTGCTAAAAGTAGGGTGTTACATAAAACATCATATAGCAGATAAACACATAATATTTTAAAAAGTAGTTATATAAATAGAATAAAATATTTATATTTATATATGTAAATATAATTTAGATTAGATCGATGATAAAATGATGAAGAATAAAAAAGTATGATTCACTAAAAAAAACACATTGGGTGAATATTGCTTCATAGTAGTTTAAATATAAAGATGCTTATTTTACAAGTTCATATTCATTTTAACAATTTAAATTTAATTATTATCAAACAGTAATTACTAATTAAGATATTTCATATTTTAGAACATAATGCATCTTAGGTATCATGGTTTCAAAGGTAAATTAGGGACATAATTACAAAATGAACATTTAAAGGGTTATATTTGACAAAGTCATAATTTCTAATCCAAAAAGCAAAAATTGAAAGTCCACAGAATCCTAAACTTATTAGCCTGTTTTTTTTTTCTTTTTCCTTTAAGCTGTTTTTATTCTTAGAAGGTGCGATTTTTTATTTTGATCGAAACATTCTTAGAAGAATAGAAGGTGCGATCTTTTGTTTTTTTCCTTTTATTTTCATGCAATTTGAAGAAAAATTTTATTCAGGTATATAACCACATTACATAATTTAATCATTTATACATTTAATTAATAAGTTAATATTGAAAAAATCCTATAAAAGTTTATTGTTTTCGTAACGTTGTCCCTAATCTTTTGTTCTTCGATTGTTTAAGTTTCTTAAACTCTTTTTATTTTATTCAAAAATATATATTTTTGACAGACTGCCAGATGAGCCGATAAAACAAAACGTTTAGAGACTTAATTACTAATGACAAAGGATAGTGAGTTTTCAATATTAATCAGGTGAAAAAACAAAGATTACTTATTTGGTAGTCGGTTAAATATGTCAAATATATACTTTTAAGTAAGACAAAAATAGTTTAAGAACTTAAACAATCTAAAAAAAAGTTTAAGAATTTACTTGTGAAAGTGAAAAGAAAAAGATAGAATTTTTTCAATATTAGTCCTTAATTGATCAATAAATTTCAAACCATTATGAGTGGTACAGTTCAGTGTTGTATTTGCACAAAATCAAACTAGGAGTGTGTGATTTTTGAAATCTAAAAATCTAGTTAAAATTTGTGTGATTTTAAACTTAATAGTTAATAGCCTTTTTCTAAAAGCTAATATAATCTAATTTATAAATTCAAATAGAAAACACAAATGACGATCTTAATTAAATTCGAATAAAGTAAACAAAATACATCTAAGAAATATGTAAACATACAAAGTTAGAAAACATCAAAACAATATTATTTTACTTTTGATGCGTTTTGGTTTTCTACGATATAGTTTGATAGGTAAAACCAAACCTAATGGAATCTTGGCATATTTTACATATGTAATGTATTTAGAGAATTGCTATTGACACCCCCAACTAAAAAGACAGAGAGAAAGGTGAGAGAAAATATAGAATAAGTGTTATATGAGAGAGAAGTAAGACGTATGAGTGTAAGTGTTAAAGCATAGGAGAGATGTATATCATATCAAGGGTAGATGAGGGTGTGAATAGAAATATCCTTTATTTATTTTGTTTTCATTACCACATGTATTTAAAGATAACTGAGTTTCGATTATTAGTCCATCCGAAATGGTAACCCCAATTCATAGTTCATATATCTATCATGCCAGCGTCACATCACTCAATTTTTCCACTACAATTCATACATTGGGAAATGGTCACCATGCTTCACACTTTTTTAAGTTAAAAAAAGTAAAAAGAATGAAAGAGAGAATGAAAAAAGGGGGTGGGGAGAGTCATGGTTTGGCCACCGAGTGAAGACTTTGAAGTGTGGGAAGGGTGGTGCTCACCGATTGTAGAGGGCGGCCACCTCAACAAAAGGTTCCGTGGAGTGTGGTAACCCACACCTAAAAGAAGACCGAATCAACACAACAATTAACAACGTACTATCATTTTTGTTATAAATGACTTGATTTTAAATTTTGAAAATAATAGACGACAGATGTCACATGTAAATTATTATTCATGTCAAACACTAGTTATATTAATTTGAGTGATTATGACCTCACTAGAATATATATAGGGGGTGAGCAACGGTTCGGTTTACGGTTTCCTCAAATTGGTTTCTTCGAATTGAAATTTTTTTAAGGTCAAACCGAAAACCGAACCAAACCAATTCGAAAACCGAATTTTAATTCAGTTTGGTTCGGTTCGAAAACCGAATTACCGAATATCAAAGTAGAAAAGTAGAAAACAATGGGTATATTTGGTTTGGGTAATGGGTAATTGGGTATGGGTAATTTGTTTAGGTTTTGACATTGGGTTTGGGTATAATGTTAGCCTATTAACATACTAAATAAATAAATAATTAAAAGCTCACTTCACACACACACACACACACACACACACACACACACACACACACACACACACACACACACACACATATATATATATATATATATATATATATATATATATATATATATAAGAAATATTAAAATTTATTTTTGGTAATTCGGTTTGGTTTGGTCTATACTTAGTGAAACCATAAACCTAATTAAAAATTCAATTTGGTCTATAACCAATTCGAAAACCGAATTTAGTATTTGGTTTGGTCTGAATCGAATTCGGTTTGGTTAGATTTTCGGTTTCTTCGATTCCAAACCAAATACTGCTCACCCTACTAGAATAGTAGAATCACTAAACAAACTCTAAAGATATTGATATCTCTAAAAAAAATCGTTACATATGTCATGGTAAAAAAAATTTCTATAGGTTATGTCTTATTTTGAAAACTCAGAACACAATGTAATGAAGATGAAGAAGATGAAATAGATTGAAATGAAAAATCGAACATCTCCATCTTTTTTTTTTCATTTTTTATAGGAATAAAAGATGGTTAAAATCAGTTACGTTTCTACCATTTTTCTCTATTCAATAAAATTCTGAAACACTACTAAAATCACATTCCTTGTCAATTTCTATCATTTTCCATTGTCAAGTGGGGTTATGAAACACAACCTTAAATAAGATTTTATTTTATGGACAAATTTATCATTGATGATCTAAAGGCAATATAATTATTAATTATTCAATTTAATACCAATTATGTCAATTTAAATTGTGTAAAAAATAGATATTATAGAAAAATGAACGTTGGCGATGTAACAGAAAGGAAATTTTATAACCGGAATTTCCACAACCACAAGTCATCTGAAAACCCTATTACCGGAGTTTCCACAACCACCAATTATCTGAAACCCTAGGACATATTACCATGTTAATGTCCAATATCTGTTGATGGCATTCGAGCTCCAGCTCCAATGGCGATGCTTGTTTTACCACACATTCCAGCTTTTGATATAGTGCACAATCGGCGTCGCGCAGTTCAAGTCACTCACGTACGGTGTTCATCTTCGGCTGCCGTCGGATTGTCAACTTCTAAGGCAATAACAAATTCCAGTGGCGGAAAAAGCACCGGCGCTGCAGTTCTTTGGTACAAGAATGATCTTCGTGTTGACGACCATCCGGGTTTAATTGCTGCCTCGCAACATCGGGTGATTGTTCCTCTTTATGTCTTCGATTACCGCATTATTCGCCGTGAGTTTCTCTTAACTTATTTGCAACTTACCTTACGCTATTTGACTATTTTTTTATTGAAATGGCTAATTCTTTGAAGTTCCGATATATGATGATACGAACATTTGGAGATTAAGTTTGACTGTTGTAGCATTAAATGGTTCAGAAATTGTATGAATCAAATTTGATTCTGCTAAGATACGCCCTTTTTAGAATAGATTTGATTGTTGTGGGCTATGAATGGTGGAGTAACTGCATGAATCAAGTTTGAGTGTAACGCTGGGTATGGTTGGCACTACTAGGCTACTAGCCGGAGCTTCGAACTGGAGTCGTAAGTTGGCTTTTTTAAAAAGCCGCAGCTTTTTGTTTTTACAAATGTGTTTGGTAAAGGCAGTTGTAGCGGTAGCTTTTAGTATTAAATGACATAAAAAGACATTTATATTAATTAAAAATTGTAGTTTATAATTATTTGATGGGTAAAAAGGTAATTTTGTTTGACCAAAAGCTCAAGCTCCTTTGAAAGTTACTTCAATAGCTTCTCGTGGAAGAGCTTTTGAGAGCTTTCAAATCCAAATCAAAAGCTTAAGTTTCTATCAACCAAACGGAGCTTTTAAGCTTGAGCTTCCAAAATCAAAAGCTAAAGCTCCTTGCCAAACGCAGGACCCCAAATTTTTTTTTCTTTTTGACAAGCACATTAAAATTTGAAATAGATTTTCACACTAAAATAAGTAAAACGTGTTTCCGATGCTAAACTTGGCATGAATGTAATTCAAAAAGAAATAGGGCTGGCCTTACAAGTTGATTTCTGTATCTTTACTGTGAAGCTGTTTGATTGATCGATTATTTAATACTACTGGGAGGTGTTAAGAATAGGAGTAGAATTGAATAGTAGATCAGTAGGGATAGGAACGAAATATGAGTTCATGTTGACATGTTGATGCCTTGCTTCTCGTTCTACCCACTGCAGACTTCACTGAAGAAATGCTTGAGCTGCTCCTGTATGGCTTGAAAGATCTGAGGATGTCATTGAAGGATCTGGGATCTGATCTGATGATCAGGTTTGGGAGGACAGAAACTGTTATTCAAGATCTTGTAAAAGAGGTTGTTACCTTGAGGTTTGTTTACTAAGAAATTTTATTTACCCCGACCGAAGAGAAGGCATCTTCATATAATCAATAGCTCATAATGAATTCATCACCTAGGGTTGGAACAGGTCAGGGCTGCCAACATTTACACACAAGAAGAGGTGGAACATGACTTACGCTTGGTGATGGAGAAGGTTCAAAAAAACTTGGGGACAATATTTCTTGAAGAGAAGAGCCCTAAAATATCAATATGGAGTACTCCCTTTTATGATATAAAGGTATGTTTTTGGTTGACTGGTGCTAGTTTGCATTTTGGATATGCTGATGTATTCTAATTTCCGTAGAACATGATGGACTTTCCATTGTCATATGGTGACTTTCAAAAAATAAAATTCCCTGTGCATGCACCGGTTTCAGCCCCAAAATTACCTGGCACAGAGACAGATTTGGCCTGGGGTAAGTAACATGGCTTCAATTTTGAGGCATTATGGGCATTTAGTTTGTGATCTGACAAGGAAATCAATATTTACTTCATGATGCAGGTCCTCTACCAACACTGAACGATCTGAAGGAATTCATAGATAAAAATCCATACAAATCAAAAGATAGCTGGACATTGATCAAAAACAGTTCTGCGGAACTTGTATTGCAGAATGCTAGGATTCTTGTATCAAATAGTCTGGTTAATGGCCTTGTATCATATTCAGGTGTGAGTAGTCGAGGCAATTTGAATCCCCTTGCTACACAAACCAAGGAGAAGAGATTGAAAAAATCAGCATTTATAACAAAACAAGGAAATGTTGTTGGAGGTGGAACTAATGACGTGCTTAATGCATTGGCTGCATATTTAAGATTTTTAGAGGGTACTGCACGGGATGACTGGCAGGAGTATGTACCTTCTTTTTGACAGATGTTTTTGAATTATTGATATGTGTAGACATACCTCTACTCATCGCGATTCAAATTGATTGTCATTTTGGCTGTTATTATTGTAGGGTGCATGAAAAATTACGGAATGCTGAAACTCGTGAGGGAGCTTCATTTGGTGCTCTTTTTGGACCGGCCCTTCAGCTTGGAATCATATCTCGAAGAAGAGTGTATTATGAGACTATAAAATATGAAAAGGACCGCAATGGTGGATTCTTGTCACCCTTTGGGTACTCAGCTGCCTCTATTGCTGCAGCAGCTGATCATGTTTGCTCAGTGGAGGTATGCTTTTTCATATTGGCAACATACCATTCAATTTTTCATAGTAGCTGTCAACTTGTTTTTCCTTTTCTTCATGGTGAATGGATGTTGATTGTTGATGCTCATGATGATGGATAGTCTTGTTGAATATTATTCCAACTTTGTAACTTTTTGTGGCAGTGGTATCATCTTGTGGCTTCAAGAAGTCTAATGGATTCTACAGAAAGATTTTATACTCGGTACTGGAGGTGGAATGGTCATCTAATACAGGTTAGCATTAAAAACTAATGTTCGTGTGACTCAATTTATAAAGTGAAAAGCCAAAGCTATCTTTTGATTAATCTACGTATGGAACTTTGCTGTTTTTCCAGTATGCTGTTGTAGGTTGTGAAGGTCCTGCTATCCTTCTTGTGCATGGTTTTGGTGCTTTTTTAGAGCATTACCGTGACAATATTAACGCTATAGTTGAAGGCGGCAATCAAGTTTGGGCCATCACACTTCTAGGATTTGGCAGATCAGAGAAACCAAACGTAATATACACTGAACTTATGTGGGCAGAGTTGCTAAGAGATTTCATAGTTGATGTTATTGAGGAACCCGTTCATCTTGTTGGGAACTCCTTTGGAGGTTTGTTTCAATCTTCGATGGACCACCCTACCTCTAAACTTATTGTTGATCTGTTGATTTATGCAAGTATACTAGAGGATAATGATTCCTATAAACCTTTTGAATATTTTATAATTGCTACTTCTGCAGGCTATTTTGTTTCGATTGTTGCTGGCTTGTGGCCTGCTTTAGCTAGGTCTGTGGTGCTCTTGAACAGCGCTGGCCATTACATTCCAGAATATTCTTCTGTTCCTCCCTCTAAAGTAAGAAAATTTTAAGGATTGTGAAATGCTTTTTCAGCATCAGCATAAAAGAGTGACTTTGGAGATCAACAGGACCAAATTTGAACTTAAACATCCACATGAAATCTTTAAAACGAAGTTTTGACGATGTAGTAACTTCGCAATAATTACCACAACTTTAGAAAGGGAAAGTGATATCAGAATTTAAAGGAACTTTGGCTTATAACCTATTATCCTCTTGAACTTATATGTGTGTGTGTGTGGTTTATATATCAAATGTTTGACTAGGTACATAACATAATTGAAGCATTCTGATGGTTGGTATATTTTCACAACACATTCACTGCCAACAGAGTTGGGGAAATATTTTGGACCAAAATTAGTGCCATTGATATCTCATACTCAATAGCAATTGATAAAAAGGTGACTCAAAATTTTTTTGGCATTATATTTTGGATGGAGAGTCTACTTGCTCCCCTTGTCAGACACTCCAGATGCACTACAGGATATTAAATGATTGCATCATTTGGCTTGTTCATATCTCCGTCTGTTAAAAGTTTATACAGAATTCATTTGTCACTGAGAATGTATCTGATCTGCATTTTAGCAAAGAAAAACTACTGGAATTGCATGGTTAGGTGCCCGGGGTCTTTCGTTCTACTTGAGGTTGAGCTTTAGGAACTTGGTGAAGCGATGCTACCCAACTGTAACTTTCACCTAATGACCTTGTGACAGTTTTTATATGAAATTTTTTGCATTATATTTTGCTTGTTACTGAGTATGTAAGTTGCTGCAGAAAACATATCGTGCTGATGAAGGGCTTCTCAATGAGATGGTGAGGGCAGTATCCTTTTTAGGCCCCAGTACATGTTTATTGATCTGCCTTCTAACTTTCTTTTACGTTGTGCCTTTTTCCTGACAAATGCTGGACATATAATAATGTCGTGATAAGCTTGTGATGAACCTGATTATAGATGTCTGTAGGTTTGACCTCAAAAGTTGAGCATGTATTCTCCCTCTCTTTAAGATGAAGGAGAATATATTTTACTTCCCAAAATATCCTAAATTAGTTTCTTGATCCTCTCATTTTTAGGGATTTCTAAACAAACAAAAACAATCTCAGTCCCAAGATCCCATTCTTTGGGTCACATTTACATGAGGAGAAATGAAAATGGCATCCATAAAATGGGGATTGGTATAAACACAATGTACGGTAGTTTTGTAGATCATGATGCATAGGCCTCTTTTATTCTGCCATAACCTTCTTGTGATTGTACATGGCACCTTCACATTTTATCTTTTTGAGGAAAAGTTCCTTGGTATTCACTAAACTTGGTTGCTCATTTTTGTCCTAGAGACCACACAGTAGATAGAAAGTCACTATTTTGAGTTCCCATTGCTTTTTTGACATTTAACATTTTCGTCTTCTCTGGATCCTATTTATTAACAGAAACAATAGATGAAGGTTTTGGTCATTTTTTTACTTGATATGGTGAGAAATGCAGAGGGGTCCGTAGTATCAAGAACAATATAAATGTTTTAAATGTTAGTACGCTTGAGAATGATGTACAACCCTCCTTTGATCCATCGTTAAACTTTAGTATATTCGGTGAAATAATGTTTGATGAAGATAATAACTTGCAGGACCCTTTGTATTCTGGTGCTGTAGGAAGTGTCTTTTAGTTCCATCCTCTGATTCTTGTGAGTTTAATTCACAAATGATTCTTAGAGAAAGTTTCTGATATCCAATTAACCTTGTTGCTTAACTCTTGGTTTTTGGTCTATGAATCATCATCATTTTAGTAATTTATCGTTCTCATTTGAAGTGTTTTTATGACTCTGGTTTTTTATCGTTCTCATTTGATTTCAAGATGAATCATGATTTTAGTGGTGGCTCTAGAAAGCATCTTACTTTTGATCCTGTAAAATCTGCATTTCCTTGATGAAGATTAGTCATATGACCCTGGTGTGCTGGTGGTTCTTGAAAGCATCTTCACATTTGATCCTTCAATTCCTCTTAATTATCTTCTTAAAGGATTTGAGGATAAGGTCCTCATTATCCAGGTAAGAATGTGATGATTAAATTTATGTTTCTCATCGCTATCCTTACAATTCTTCTGTGTAATTAGGGCATGAAAGACCCAATCTCCGATTCCAAGACCAAAGTAAGCGTCGTCAAGGAACACTTCAAAAAAATCGTTATCAAGGAGCTGGATGCAGGTTAGTCTGTTGCATTGTTACGACTGCTTGATGAAGTACCAGAGGATTCACTTTGTATACTCGTCTCTTTTCAGGCCACTGTCCACATGATGAAGTACCAGAGGAAGTCAACTCTATCATCCGGAGATGGGTGACCGATATTGAAAGCAAACACAAAATTGTGGAACAAACAGGAAAAGGAACCAAAATGGCAACTTGAGAAACATAAAACCAGGTAGCAAAAAGACGAAAATTTCTTGACATTTTTCTTTTGTAAAGAAGCTACAAACATTTCTTGACATTACTTTTGTAAAGTACCTCATTAGAATCAACAACAGCAAGTCAGAAATTGCTATAATTGCTCCTTTGTTTATTGGTATAGTCGAGACACCCAAAAGCAGATGCCTCTTAAATGGTTCTAAATTCCGAACCATTTAGGGGTGTGCAAAAGTCGGGACACCCAAAAGCAGTACCTTAAACAAAATTGCGTAAGCAAAATAATTGAACAGAACAAATAATAGATGCTGTCTTGTTAATTGTTAATATCACTGTTTTCATCCATTTATACTACCTTCTATCACTTCCTCAAGTTCATTTCGTTACAAACACTTGTAGTGTCAGGAACTATACCGCCATTCTGATACCTTGTAATCCCATCTCCAGCAAGATCGTTCAACAATTGTGCAGGGTCCTTGGCTCCCCCATGCTGCAGAAATTTCGTTCTAATAGCAGTACCCGTCTCTAACGATAGTGGGTCGTCCTTGCATACTCTTTCCCAGATGGTCGAAGATAAACACTTGGCATACAAGTAGCTATAATAACCTACACAAAAATTATGTTCAGTGGGTGCAATAAGCAGCTACTTCTTTATGATGGAATCTTCAAGGGAAACCTATATTAAGTGAATGTGAATGTGTTTTCTCTTTTCTCCTGTTTTGGTTCTCGTATACGGTTAAGTAAATTGGCACAATTTGACCAAAATGCGGTAAAGAAACAAGATGTTTTGCCAATTCATGTATTGATGGCAGCTAATGACTTACTTCGATGAGTGAAGCAGTGATAGTGATAACAAATAGACTAGTTGATTGGAAAAATCAAGGGCAGCAAACAAATACCCTCGCTCTAATTTCTGGGAACTCGCATGTGCATGTTGTTCGCTGTAACTAACTACGGTCTAGCCTCTAGGAGTGTCTTCAAGCGAAGCTTGTGCTCGAGCTCAATTGAGACATCATTTAACATAAGTTTGACTTGACTTCCACGCACACACTCACATATATGTACAAGGGTAAATGTGTTCACAGGTGGAGTATTTTATCACTCGAACTTGACTTGAAAGCCTACTCAAGTAACTTGACTCGATTAGACCCTAAGAGAAACTATGCCTTGAGAAGGAATGTAATGTTACCTGCACCATAATATAGTAGGTGACTGAATCGCGTTTGCCAGTGTGTACCCTCAACATGTTTCCAATTGGTATACTGTTTTCTCAAATCCGCAACAACTGAGGTGGTATCAATCAGTGACGATGTTTGATCACCATAAAGTGTTTGGTCGGCCATTGCATAAAATATCTGAAGACCAAGCACGAATCAGGAATTATGTTCCTTCTCTTTGCAATTTCATTATTTATGGTTTATATCACCGTGCTAGAGTTCATTTAAGGCTTCAAAAGGGAAAGAACGAAGATACAAATCAAAGTCCAACCTGCTGCTGCAATTCCATTGCTGCAAACATTTTTCTGGCTCCCTGCATTGACACAACAAGTTTCTCAGGAATAATATCACCAGTTGAATAATGCCAGGCAAATTTCTTCAAGACTCGGTAATCCCATGCATAGTACCTAAAACAAAATGAAGAGAAAGTGAGAAACTTCGATCAGGCCTTCAATATTAGTTCTATGATCAAATCACATTCAAAGTCATTTTGGAGCATGTGAGAATGGACTTTCAGAAATTCAGTGTCATCGTGAGTAGTCTTTCACGACAAGAGAAACGTGTCTGCATCAGTCAAAGTGATGGAAGGCCCCGAGTCAAAGGGAGAGCTTCCTAGTATGGAATGAGTAAAGAATCAAGCTACAAGTCCCTTCAGGATGGGATTGACTCTTTTAGAGCTCATCCCTCGTTGGGTGATCCTTGCTTTCATGTTTGAGTGTTTGCTCGTCGTTTAGGCCAGTGAGTAGCATGAGGTAACAGATCAAGAACAGGTAGACAAATGGCTAAAAGGCAGACATTTTATGCAAGTAGTTTGTATGGTACTCACTCAAAAAGGTTCGAAGGAGTTTCAGCCATATCAAAAGCCACTCGGGTACCTGAAAAATGTTGATAATCCTGCAAATTTGCAAATGAAGTTTACAACCATATACCCAGAAAGTGCTGCCATTAGCTATGATCAAGATAACATACTGTTCGTGAAAGCAATGAGTGAAGCGCGTGTCCAAATTCATGAAAAAGAGTATCTACATCAGAGTGGTTAAGCCTCACAATTGCCGAATTAGGTGACTTTGAAAAGTTGCATACAAGGGCTATGACCTGCAAATTAATCAAGAAAACACTTGGTTAGATTTTTTCTCATCAAGGAGTACCATTAACCAAAACATCATGTAAAACTTAAGCAATCTTGAGCAATTGGCAAGATTGTCAACAGTCAACTAGGAGGTCATTTCAGCCCGAAGGACAATGATAGTCAAATTGTTCCAGAAATGTTAAATAATGTTGTAAAATAATGCAGAGACCATCCTACACAAGCATATAATACGCCAACTGCCTATAACCGTAGAAAAGTAGATATCTTCTATCAACATGATTATGATCCATTGCTACGAAGGATGATAACTTTGATTCCCAGTGAAATTTGCACTCCAATACAATCAATGAACCAATTCTATTAATGAACATGAAGAATTACAAAGAGAGATTTGAGTACTCAATTTCTAAGAAATTTCCCACTCAAAAACACACATAAGATGATTGCTCTTAGAACTCTCTTCTGAAATATATTATATACCTATGCCTAAATTGGGGGGTTTGTTCAAAAATTCCCTTCTAAGTCTAAGAAATTAATAAACAACACAAAGTAAACTTTCCCCGATTACAAAATGAATCTAGACTTTTATTATATTTAATTATACATTACTAGATTAATACCCATGTATTACATGGATTGATGTAAAAGATTTGTTATAAATTAAAATAAAGCGGTAAGATCCTTTAAAAACTTTCAAAAAAAATTTAAAATTAAGATACAATAAAAACTAATAAAAAGATGGCATAAATGCAAAATCATTGAGTTTATGGTAAAAAATGACGACTCTAAGTCAATGTTTAAGTCAAAGAAGACAACTAAAATATGATTCAAATTTCAAAATATTTGAATTATTGATTTAAATATAGTATTTTATGGTTCTTACATATGTAATTCAATTTAATTATTATCTTAATATTATTGATTAAAAAAATGCTAAACCTTCATTCTGTTTTATTTGTTGTTGTATTATCATCAATAATCCCGTTGAAATCAACAAAATAATTTTTAAATGGTAATTACTTTATATTATTAATTTTTATAAAGTATATTAATTTAAATTGTATAAATTTGTTAGAGACCTTAAAATAAACCATACATAAGTTTTTCTTATTGGAGATGTTTTAATTAATAATAAATATTTATTGCCTTAGTGATTAAAACTTGATATAACATTTTCCAACGTCAACTTAATAAATAATTAATTAAGTAGGATTAGTCAAAATTAAGTTATTTTAAAATATAAATTTTGCAACATTTATTTTTGAAGCTTTAGAAAATATTAATACAAAATTTTATTTCAGAAAATACATTTGAAATTTAAACGGTTATTTTTTAATGTGTCAATTTTAATACTTAACATATAAAGATTTGATAACAAAAAATTTTTAAATTTTTTTTAAACTAAAGTATTTAATTATAATTTCATAAAATCATTCGGACATTTAAAATTTTGATATTTTATTGATCTTTTAAAATTTTTTATTATAAAACTAATTTTTTATTTTACCGATTTTTTAAAATATTTACTCTTTGGGACATTTAAACATGAAGTTTATTATTTTATTGACTTAAAAAAAATATTTTAGCTTATTAATCTTGAAAACTTTTAATGAATATTAATTGTAGTTTGAATTATTTTAGGTAACAAAAATAATAAGTTTCAACAATAAAATTTAAATTAAATCAATTAAATGATAAGAATGTTACTTAAATTAATGTGAAGTTTTATTGTTGGAAAAAAAAAGCGGGAAAAAGAAAAAGTGAGTTATTAGAATGTTGACACGTGGCATGAATAAAAGTTTTCAATTATTATAATCTATAGATTTTAGGGTAAACAAAAGAAACTACCATAACTTTATCTTGGTTCAAGCCTGGGGACATGGGACTAATTGGCAGGGAGCGCGCAAGGGTCACTTTTAACCCCCTCCCGCCTTCCCCTCCCGCCTTCCACTAGCGGAGAATCAGAGACACAACAATATAAACTGGTCCTGGTTCTCCTTTCGTATTATTCATTTATGAGACAAAGCTGTCCTCAATATGCAATGAAAGGATTGTTTTTTTAACTTCTCTTCTTTTCTTTATCATATATATGGATAGCTCTAGCATTTATCCTCTCAGAATCAGTGGCTTACGTCGCACACATATATTTATGATCAGAGAATAGATAATAATGGACAAAATAAAAACATACTGGCAGCTGGTATTCTGTTTTGGAAACTCTGCACCCTCCTCTGATGGCAAAATGAGCGCAACCAGGATACTTTCCCTTTCTAGAATTTAGATCGAGGTATATATACCCCAAATCACCCTGAAAGGCAAAGCATTATTAAACAAGAAAAAGGAAAAAAAAAAAAAGGACTATTATATAATTGCAACTTGGTTTAACCAAGTCATTTGTATTGGGACTCGATCAAAGCAAAATATTATGTCATAGGGTATGAAATAAACATATTAACCTTAAAACATGAAGCACACTGATTATAAAATCTTGGTAAAAATAAAAGCGCACCTCACTGGGATGATGAAGTGCCATCTTCAGCACATCCGGATGCCATGATTCACCAGGTGCAAGAGGAATGCTAAGAAATTTCATGCCAAACAAAGACTCAACCAGTACTTTAAGACCCTCGATACATTGTGATAAAGAAAAATAAGAAGCCACAACCTGAGCAAGGATTTTATGAAAACTGATCTTAATAATCTTGAGAAGGGGAAATAAGTCAATGATAACATTATAACTTCATCACGGGAGGGAGCCAAAACATTTAAGTAAAAGAGAAAAGATAATGTACCGAGAAGTCTAAGTTGTAAGCCAATGATTTCATTGACCTTGCAAAATACGCTTCATCCCAAGGCTCTAATTCTACATCTTGTTTGCCACTTTTCTCTCTTTTGAAGTCACGGATTGACTCAAACTCCTAACACATTGGAGTAATAAATATATGAAATGGTAGGCATAACTCAGAAGGATAGTTTACTGGAACCCCAGAAGCTTCTTTTAGGAGATAGTACCTCAAGTGCCTTGGGCTGTACGGTTT
The DNA here is from genome assembly GCA_020465985.1 of Centrapalus pauciflorus. Classification (NCBI taxonomy): domain Eukaryota; kingdom Viridiplantae; phylum Streptophyta; class Magnoliopsida; order Asterales; family Asteraceae; genus Centrapalus; species Centrapalus pauciflorus. Next base: position 166,021 of record JAANYP010002179.1, on the reverse strand, counting down.
TACTCAGCTCAACTAAAAAGGACAATACAACATCTGGTGATGAAGCCATATTCGAATGCAAAGCATAGTCCGCGTATGATTTATAACCCATGATCTGCATCCATATATGAGGGCAAAAGATGGCTGGTTAACAGATTTTTACACATGAACAGCATGCTCACCTGGTGGAATGAGCATATAATAGCAGTAACATACACATATAACATGCTAAGATGTGCAATGTAAAAGCCATGTCATTCAAAGTATTGATCAAGTTCTGTCCACTATATAGATGTAGAGTAGAAAACACAGCATCAAATGCTACAAAGAAAACTTTTTTTTGGGGTTTTTAGTGAGACGCTCGCAACATATTTTCCCCTGAATATAGTAAAAACAGTAACATCTTATAGACCATGTGAATCATGAGATGCTGCATAATGTGTTGAGTATGTGTACAAGAACAATCCTAAATACACAAATAACAAGTACAACCTGAGAAATTTCATGACGTGCAGCAATCAGGTTATCAAGAACACCAAGATTTGAATGTGGTACAGAATTGCTTTGGATATATGTCATTTTCCTAACCTGAATGAGAAAAAAATATACAAGTGAAGACTTCGTCATCTTCTGCAGGAGTATAGTAAACCATGAATATGAAAATCTTGAGATATGCTTATTAACTTCTTTAACCATCATAGACGCCTTTTTACTGCAAAGAAACCACCATACTTTAAAAAATACAAAAAAAGACATCACACTATATAATGATTCTTTTGGATAAACGATGAATGTTCAAATGCAATATACCATCATACTTGGTAACTTTTGTCCAAAATCACTCAGTGAATTGTATAGTGTAGTGTTCTCTTTGAATTTCTGAAAGAAAGATGATTTGTCCACAACAAAAAGTTAAGTATGCTGGCTTGAAAAGTTGCTAATGGGTTCTTTAATCTTGAGCTTAGAACTTATGAGCAACCATGCAGAAAGAGCTGAAACCAGCTAGAGTTTTCTTTTCTATACCAACCTTAAAATTTCCAGAACGATATATTCAACTGACTCGATGGCACCCATATCCAAACTTGTTAGTTTTTGTAATTCATTATATTCTATTCCGATGTTGTCATAATTCCAAGTTCATGAATTGGAAACTATGCTTGATTCTAATATGAATGAAGTGTGTACAATTTTATTGGAAGTACAAACTCATATTGAACCTCATCATCAGGTGTCCATTGCAGAACAGCAGACACAGTGCTTGGTTCTGTTACTATTCGGAATCCTTTTTCTCTAATGTTGACTCCCAAACCTCGTGAACTAGAACGACTAATGGGCTTAACGAGATGGTGCAAGTTCTTCGGAATACGTGACGCTGGATATACATCCACATGACCTGGCTCCTTGACTATATTTTCGTTGTACCTGACAACAAATTGATTCACAAAGTTAACTGTGTGTTACAAAAATTTTGGTCAAACTTTTCTTCACAAACTGAACCTCAGCTGGTCTCAACACACTTTGACTAAAGGGCCATATTGTCAGGAAAAGTCCCCATCTATCAACAAGAAAGCTAATATGTAACTACAACCTACTAGAACGTTCGCACAATATGAAGTACGTGGATTAACTCATAAATAATATCAAAGAACATGCTTGAGCAGCATGACTGAGTTTATTGTGAATCGATAAAGTTAAAGCGAAGCAAGGTTGTGTCAGATGTTGTAGATGATAAACCCATCTATTGACAAGAAGCTGATATGTAACTACATCCTACTAGAACATTCACACATATATCAAAGAACATGGTTGTGTCGGATTCTGTAGATGATTAACTGCTGTTGTCAATATGCTGATATACACAACCTCGAAACAGTGCTATAAAATAGTGATTGCAATCTCAAAATATGAAGCAGTATACTTTACATTTACTTACTGTGCACAGCATTTAGCAATTTCAACATTTAGCTGACTCACTCGATCTTTCTTGTCTGTGAAGTAATAACAATCTGTAGTTAGTAAGTATACTTGATAAAACATAATACTTACACAACAGAGTGGGCCAAAAAAACCTGCACATAAATGAATTCCACCCTTCTCAAAATCAATGCGAAGATCACGAGCAACTCTTTTAGCTTCCTCGCTTGTCAATGTTTGATCTTGGTCCGCTTTTAGCACCGCATCATATAGAGCAAGATTTGTATTGAGATACTGTATGCCAACGAGCACAAAGTCATGAACACCACAATCATCATTGCAAGTGGCCAGGAATAAGAAGTGACATCAAACATAAGTGAAATGTTTCTAAAAGAGAACTACAAAGTTATAATCCATGTACAATTTTATTCTCATGTTAAAGTCACCTAGTAATAACTGTAGTCATCCATTCACCTTACTGATATAGTCATATAACAAAACTCATACAGAGCAAACCAATTATGTAACCTGTCACCTCACATGTAGATATTCATTAATCCTCATTGAAGCCTTCAGTGCCTCGTCAACAAATTCCCTGTAATCTAGCACAATTGTTATCAAGAACAAGAAAGATAGACAACGATGCCTGTAGTCAGATTAATGAAAAGAAGAAAACCTGTCTGGATGTGTATTTCTACAAAGTTCTGCAGAATCCACAACTTGGCATACCTAAAATGTAAAATTACATTCATCACAAGGATATACAAGCAAACATATAGTTCATTTCAGGAAAAGAAAAGGTACATTTTATAGCTCATTACAAATAGCAAATTTGTTATGGATATCTTTGCAAATGTATGGTATATTCATAAAATCATATCCAATGTATGAAATTTCCAATTCTCAAAAATCCTTACCGTGTTCGATATTTCATCCATGGCGTTAATAATTTCGGTAGATGACGGCATTCGAGAAACGTAGCCGACAAGTTCATTAGACCTGTGAAGAATTGATGAAAAAGAAAAAATAACACACAAAATTTAGTATAAAGAGAATTCAATTTATTTTTTTTCTTTAATTCATTATGTTCGCAAATGCATTGATTTCGCTTTCCTTTCACCTTGCAATGGCTTCATCTACAAAACGCTGAAAGCCTTTAGGGGTTTTAAGATGATTGCATCCATATAAACCGGTCTCCTCCATGCGATTCGCCGCAGGTGTAAGGAACTGGCGGTTCTTAGAGTTGGCGCACAGGCTTGAAGCGGTTCTCCTAATTAGCGCAGCCATGATAGGCCTCTGGTAGCGGCGGTGGCGCCGCCGTGGTTACCTCAGTTCTGCTGGTAATGGTGATTGGTAATAACCCGAACATCCGCGAAGTTATCTAACAGTATATTACAAAAACAGTCCCTGGACTATTTTTTGCTCCCTCGTTAAAAAATACACGAATTTTTTTTTTGAGAAAATCCTTGACAAAAAGTATTGATCAAACCATCAAACTATATATTTATTGCTAAGGGTGTGTAATATAACCGAACCCGAATAACTCATTCAAACATACTCTTTATCGGGTAACTGAGTCGTTTTATTCAGTTTTCGGGTTTCTTTTTCGGTTTAACTGATACCCAAATAAGTATTCGGTTCGGATTATAGGTAGGATTTATACTTATTCGGTTACTCAAATACCCCGTTTAATATATATTTGTCATTTTGTTGATTTTTTTATAATTATAAATATAATTGTCTATATATAGAATGCAAATATCTAAATACTCAATTTTGTTACTCAAACCATTTAACCCGTTTTACCTAAATTACCCAACTCTTATAACCATGTAAACTACTTTGTAGAGGATATCATTTTTTATACCAAAACCGAATAATCTGATACCCATTTAACTCAAACCGATTAACTCGTCTCCTTATTTGGTTCGGGTTCGGCTAGCTAACCCACACCCTCAAACCCGAATAACCTGATACCCAATTAACCCACCCGAATAACACCCCTGTCTGTTCCATGGAGCAAGTTGCACTCGTTAGGCTCTCGTCTCATATTCAACTATGCATCGTGTCTTCATGGTTTTCTTCATTGCTAAAAAACTTATTATTTCAATGAACAAGGTGATTGTTATTTTCATATTAGTGATTATATTTTAATTTTGTTCTTGGTTAGTATTCAGTTTTTCGTGTTTATTTTGTTAGTGAACTTTATATTCAATGTTTTTTTTTGTTGTTTGAAAAAATTACTAAAGTGCTCATTAAATTTAAAGATCGTTGTTTGACTACAATTTAGCTATTTATTTTGGAAATTTCAAATCTACTTGAAATATTAATAAAAATATTGTTAATATTGAAACAACTTCATCGATTAGCGAACAGTTAGTTGGTTAATCATATAACCGAACTCATAAACGATTAACAAAAATTAATACATTATATGTTACAAAAGTGATGGCATGTCTAAGAGCAACTTACTAATGTGATTGTGGTCATGTTAAAAATTAAATAAGAGATAACAATCAATAAATTGTCATAATCTAAAAATAAAAGTTGATGCATGAAATTATTTAGTTGCTAATATGTTATGATTGATGAGTTAGTGAACTTTAATTAGTTGAGTTAGTCCAATTAGACAAAGTTGACTTTCGTTAGGTGGTAAATCGTAATTGGATATTTTATGAATCAGGTTGACTCTAAATGAAGTATTTTTACTACTTTAGGTGTTTTGAGCATGTTGGGAGTTCAATGACAGTTTTGAGCCATGGCGATGCCCATAAACGATTGTCACGGTCATGACAATGTCTGTGACAATCTTATTTGACAAGATTTTGGAATGTTTTTATCTGACAATGTAATATAAAGTTGTTATTAACCTTCACATGAGTTCATGATCCTGGAGATTAGTAGTTACAATATTGTTAATTGTTGTTGATGAGCTCTAAGTGAGTTATGAACAATCTTATGGTTCTTTACATATGAAAATGTTTTTTATCACTCTACAACTGACACTTATATATAAAAATGACTTAAATGGTTGATATGATTCATGCGTTAATCCATTTTACTCTTGTTTTATAAATAACTTCATATGAGTAACATGCAGATGCAACAGATGGTGTAAAGATAGCGGATTCGACATATACAACACTTGATGTATTATGTTAAGATTGTAGACGTTGTTGGGTCGGTTACGAAGGTCCTGACTAGCACTACTTTGTGTAGTTTTGTTACTCAGACTATACATAGTCTATGTAATGGGATATGTGGTTATGTAGTCTATGTGTATATCATAGTTTTGATGGTCTGCAGGTAGGGGTGGCAAAACGGTCGGGTTGGGCGGGTTTGGGTAACGGGTCAAAACGGGTTCGGGTCAAAACGGACGCGGGTTAGAATGGGTTTGGTTAACCCGTAACCTCTTTTTCAAATCATAATAAATAACATTTTTATATAATTAAAAACAATATTGTTTATTAAGATTTATATAAAGTGAAAATACTATATATTACTAATATTAGATATAAACACTTTGAAAAAATTATAAATCTTACATTTTTTGTTTATTTTATAAAAAACTAACCTTCTTATAAGTGTGTGTGTGTGTGTAAATCATTGTTATATATGTGCGTGTAACGGTGTGCAACGGTCCAAAACCGAACTAAACCGAGAAACAAAAAATTTAAGACCGAGAATCGAAACGAAGTGTACCGGTTCCGATTTGGTTCTAGTTTTTCCACTTTTTCAATGAAAGATTACGAAATTCGATCGGATCTAACCGAACCGAAAATCAATTTTTATAAATACGATGTACCGGAAACCGATCGGTTCGGTCCGGTCCAATTTTACCGGTTTGAACCGTTGAATGTATGTGTGTGAATATATGAATTTTTATTTAAGTTTTTCTTATGGATTAATAACATTACATTTGATACATAATTCTTAAATAACTTCGTAGTTTTTTACTTTATTAATTATCATAATCTATTTTTAATATAGTTATAAAAATAAGATTTTTTATTGATACGATAAATTATTTAAACTATTGAATATTTATATATTAATAATAATGTTTTTTGAATATAATAATGTTTTGAAAGATATATAAATTCCAAATTAATGTTAGCTCCTTTCTTTTAATGCTTCTCCATTTGATTGTATTGAATTTTTCAACCCGCAGCATTTTGCTTAAACCCATTTCAACCCGCAAATATTTTTTTTTCCACCCATATCAACCCATAGATAAAATTAGAGGAACCCAAACACACCCATTAGAGTTAAAAAAATGTCCAATACAACCCAATTTGAAGCAAATGGGTTTGGTTTGCCACCCTATCTGCAGGAAACCCGTGACATGTTAAGGCATGTATCTGATGACAATGATTGATTTAAATAAGGTTAATTGCGTCAAAAGATAACATATTGTTACAGTTTTTTTCAATTTGGGTAACATACTAATTTTTTTTCTAATTAAGGTAACATACTTTCCAATCAAGTCAATCAAGGTAACCATATTAGATTAAAAAGTAAAAATTACTAAGGTGACAGTTTCTTTGTCCAGTTAGAATTTTTTTTTTTTTTACAGAAATGACAGTTTAATTGTTATATGATGTGCACTATTTTGTGCAATTTAAAATGACTTTTTGATAATACCTTTCTATTTTGAGCAAACTTAAAAATAATTAAGCAATATTAGATTTTAAAAAACTGATGACTGGACATAAAAACTGTCATGTTAGTAGTGTTTACCTTTCAATCTGATATGATTACCTTTATTGACTTGATTTGGAAACTATGTTACCTCAAATAGATTTTTTTAGTATGTTACCCAAATTGAAAAAACAGTGACAATGAATTACCTTTTGACGTAATTAACCCATTTAAATATTTTGAACAACGGTTTTTGTTAGACACACATAATTTTGTAAATTTAGGTACGGTTGTAATAGTAAATTGGGATCATCATATATGTTTATTTGAACTTGTATTTACAAGTGTTAGGGGGTGTTTGATAGCCACTTATCAGACTCTTATCAGAGGTAACCTCTTATTCGGTAAGAGAAGATACTGATAAGTGCGTTTGATATGCAGAAGACATAAGAGTCAAAATTCTCTTATCATGTCTTGTCAGGGTAAGACTTTGATATGCTACTTATCACCACTTATCACACCAAAAATAATACACGTCTCTCCCACCCCACCCCACCATACCTTTACCCCATACCTTACCTCACCCACCCTACCTTTACCCTACCCTATCCTAAACCCCCTACCCTACCCTACCCGACCCCACCCCCATCCCACCCCACCCCACCCTTACCTTTACCCCATACCTTACCTCACCCACCCTACCCCTACCCTACCCTATCCTAAACCCCCTACCCTTACCCCTACCCTACCCACCCACCCTAAACATACCCTACCCTCAACCACCTAATCTCACCCTACCCTAACTATCCTTAACTTACTTATACCACCCGATCCCCATCTTCACCCTTAACCCTACCCACCCCACTCTCATACTTACCCTATCCCACTCTACCCCACCCATACACTAACCCATCAAACCTACCCACACCACCTCACCCCTCCTTATCCCACCCCACCCTACCCCTATCTCTTCCCACCCATACCCACCTCACCCCTACCCTACTCCTCAAATCTACCCATCCCCACCCACCTTACCCTTCAACCTACCCACCCTACCCCTACACCATTACCCTACCCTATTTACCCCACCCCACCCTCAACCTACCCACCCCTACCCTACCTCTTACCATATTTATCATAACGAGAAATATTCCAACACTTTTTGATAAAATTTATTATTTTTCAATAACATATCTATATAACTTATAAACTTAAGTTATTTGGAAGTTAATAAATATAACCTTATAAACTTGACTATAACTTATAAACTTTAATTGTTATTTGATTCTTGAAAGCATGTTGGTTATATGTTTATTGAATGCATTTATGTTACTTGATTATAACTTATAAACTTGAATTGGTTTTTACTTAAATATTGTTAATGTTATTTGAATGATATTAAATGTTTACATAGATCACTTTGATTCAATGATATTATTCTTACTTGATATTTGACTTTAATCAATGATATCTGTTTAGTTTTGGAAATTAATATGTAAAATTAATAAAAATAACAGAATCAGATAATTTATAAAACAAACAGACTTATTGAATTCTCTTATCAGATCTTAGTATCTTATCAGAACCACCTCTCATCAATCAGAAGTGGAATCAGACATCAGACAATTAACCTCTTATGCAATCAAACAACACCTTAGTGTAAAATTTCGGATGTTATCAAAATGTCCAAATCATCATATATTAAATATTGGATTAACTTTAAAGACGTTAAGTGACTAAGCATGTGAACGTTATTATTTGTTACACATCATCTAAGGGTGTAGGTTGGTGAGTTTTTTGCCCCACCATGGTTTGATATTTTATCGTCCAAAACACAATACTTTTATATTTATTTATCAAAGGATGGTAATTTCTCTTTAAAAAAAATATTATTTTTCTTTCTTTCTCTCTCCATCTTTATTCTTGTTTCCTCAAATTCTTTAGTATAGAAAGAGCAAATTACACAAACGGTCCCTACAATAATTATATTTGAACTAATTTGGTCAACCTTTTTAGAATGTTAATTTTATTCTCTTAATTTTGTTTCATTACATGCAAATATTTATATAATTTAATTTTTTTACGCATGTACATATATACAAATATACACACAAATAGATATTGTTTTCGGTTTAGTTTATAATTAAACTCAAATATATTAAGTTTATGTATATTTTGTTCGTGAAAACTATGTGTGTTTTTAAAACATTCAATTTATATATTTTATTTAACTGGGTTCGTTAAAAAAACCCCTTGTCTTGATTATTCTATCTTTAAATGTTTTTAGAAGTTAAATTTTTTTTTTATGAGAGATTATCATCAAGAAGATTTTTACCGAGAACATTATTTAATCATATTTAAATCACATGACATTTAACTGTTTGATTGAGAACATTATTTGAATATGTTTAAATCCATTAAGATTATCTTCGGTAAGTTATGTTTTGTTCATCAGGATCATTTAAGTATCCTGTATTTATTTTGTTTGTTAATTAGGATTTATAAATGTAAATACATATATATGTGTGTGAAAAGGTATTATTAAATACAACTATATTTACATGAAATGAAACAAATACAATTAATAAAATTAACACTTTTAAAAAGTTAACCAAATGAAATCACTATAGGGACTATTTGCGTAATTACTCTTTCTTAAATATGAAATTTGAAGAAAAAATGGAAAGAGAAAAATGATAATAATAGTTTTTTTTTAAATATAGAGTTAATTACAAAAATGGTCCCTGTGGTTTGTCCTAGAATTTGGATTTGGTCCCTGAACTTTCAATTTTGCAGAAACGGTCCTTATTTTCATAGTTTGATTGCAATTTTGGTCCCTCAACCTATTAACTTTTCTAATATGACCAAATTACCCTTATTTTGATGCAAACCATAGGGACCATTTCTACAATTAATTTATTTACTCTTTTTTATTCTTAATTAAATAATTTATTTTTTAGTGTTACTTAAATTTAATAAACTATAAAAAAATTTAATTATTTAATTATTTATGTTGGTCCATAAATGATTTAGATATTTTTAGTCTTAATTAATTTTAATTTACTATAATCAAAGTGTAAACCAATCAAAATTTATAATCGAAAAAATCATTTATGTTTAGAAACTATTTTCTAGAGGTTTCGTATATAAAATATTATAAAAATATTTGACTCTATAATTATTTACGTTGGTTCATAAATTTATAATAAAAATATGTTTGTTGGTCAAATATATTTTATTTTCTTCTTAAATAAAATCGGCCAAAGATTCTATTTTATAAAATCTGTTCACATTTGTATCAAAGCAAGGTGATAATGGTAAAGTGATAAATCAAATTGGTTTAAATTTTTAAGGTGTCGATTTAATCGGATTAAAATGAAAAGTCAAATTGAAAGACGAAAAAAGATTACAAACCTATTTATATTTCTCGATTTTTATGTAAATGTCTGACAAACCAAAGTTTGATGATTAAAGTTGAAAATCATGAATCTCAAAGATGTTATGTGGACCTAAAATTTTAAATCACTTTTGGTGTAATTTAAAATTAAAACGATAAAATAATTGATACGTTAAATAAAAAAAATTGAGTTGTCTTAGACCATTTGAAAGTTTTTCTTAACTCGGTCAAATTAAACGTTAAATTTTTATTTATTTAAGTTCTTTAATATTTTTAACTTTAATTAAACTGTTGGCTCATAAATAATTTTTTTAAATAATTTATTAAAGTTAATTAACACTAAAAATAAAGTAGAGTCAATTACGTAAATGGTTTTTGTGGTTTGATCAACATAAATATTTTTTATTATAAATGCATGAACCAGTATAAATAATTATAGAGAAAAATTTTCTTATTTATGAAACCTTTAAAAAATAATTTCTAAACATAAATGATTGTTTTCGATTATAAATTTTGATTGTTTTACACTTTGATTATAGTAAATTAAAATTAATTAAGGCTAAAAATATCTAAATCATTTATGAACCAATATAAATAATTAAATAATTCTTTTCTATTTTTTTTATAGTTTATTAAATTTAAGTAACACTAAAAAATAATTTATTTAATAAAGAATAAAAAAGAGTTAAAAAAGTAATTGTAGAAATGGTCCCTATGGTTTGCATCAAAATAAGGGTAGTTTGGTCATATTAGAAAAGTTAATAGGTTGAGGGACCAAAATTGCAAACAAACTATGAAAATAAGGACTGTTTCTGTAAAATTGAAAGTTCAGGGACCAAATCCAAATTTTAGGACAAACTACAGGGACCATTTTTGTAATTAACTCTTAAATATAAATACTATCTTTAAATATGGTTTGGTAAATAAGTCGGAGGTTGGCACAAAATCCACACAAGATTTGAATGACCCGATTCATTTTTGGGTATTCTGTTTCCCGCGAACATCTCGGTATGTTCTTCCCTGTACCCTCTGTCTTGTTACGATCTCCCCAAATTGAACAAAATTTCGATCCAAATTCTACTCTAAAAGACCTAGAATTCGTCATCTTTAATCCCTTCTTTTGCTCTCTACAATATACTAGGAATTACACTTGGAAAATGCTGTGAACAACGTACAACATCTTTTCCAAATGTCAATTCCACCACCTTCATCATCAGAATCCGAACAAACCACGTACAAATCCATCGATCATGTCTATAGAAACCTTCATCAGAATTGCCAAACCTCCCATTCAATCGTTAAATTGCGGAAAATACCTCCGATCCCGATTCGTCAGAGCCATAGCATGGCTGAAATGGCCGAAAACAACGACGGAAACTGCACTGACGAAGGCGACGGCGACGGCGATGGCGACGGAGACGGTGATAGCAAAGAAGATGTGAATTATGAACGGCAGTTGGAGGAAGATTACATACTACATGCTTCCGCCCTTGGCCTCAATCACATTCGCACTTGCTCTGTTCCTTCGCCTCTTAGGGTTGTTTCTACGTCTATTACCCCCTCAAAATTGGGTACTGGTAGTAAAGATAAGACTATAACTCCTCCCCGTGGAGAAATGCAAACAAGACTACATTGTAGGAGCACTGATCCAGGTTACGTAATCCATTGTTTTTGAAAAATACGGGTAAAGTACATGTATCTAATTTAGAAAAATTGGAATATAATAATGCCCTACGTGCGCGTATTTATGACAGCTCTTATTAAAATTCTTAGTTCTTTCTTAGAGTAAGAGTCTACCTTCAGCTTAATGTACAATCAAGTTTCTGCACGAGGAATGGTACTAGAATGAACTACAATCTATGAGTGTTAGCAAACGACTATTCTCAATCCAATTTTACGTGCAAATTTACCATCAAAACTAGGCTTAATTGTTGGGACCTCCATCTAATGTTCAAACCTTTTATATAAATTGGTAACTTAGTTTGATTAAAAGCTTATAGGACTCTCCTCTTTCAAGCAGGGCCAACATTTGAGCGGTTTGTAAAAGTTTGAGCTACCATTTTGACATTTTCTATGTTTTTTTCCTCTTTGCTAGGCAAGAAGGTTTCCTGGAGCCAATCTAAATCTTTAAGAGTCCTTCCGCCACCCATTGGTGGACTAGAGGTAATTCACAGTGTTACTGGTTTGAATTTTATAGCTCAGGGCCTCAGGCTGGATTTGCATGCATATTCTTGTTTACGTAGTTCCTAGCTTTCTACTTCATTGAAGGAGTAGGTGGCTCAGACTCGTTTTCTTATGACTGGTTGCAGGGTAATGCAACTATTTCCAAGGAAATGCAATCACCAAGGTTCCAGGCCATTCTACGTGCTACGAGTCGTAAAAAGAGAGTCCCGGATCTTAAGAGTTTCTCTCATGAACTCAATTCCAAAGGAGTAAGGCCTTTACCTTTCTGGAAATCTCGTGGATTTGGGCGCGTGGAGGTATCACCTTGTTCTTATAGTACATGCTATTTCGAAGTTCATATACTTAGTTCACCCTTAACCTGTTTGCTCAATGCCATTGCAATATGTATCAAGTTCAGGAGATTTTGGTGATGCTCAGAGGAAAGTTTGATAAATTGAAGGAAGAAGTTAATGTCGATCTTCGTACCTTTGCTGGAGATTTGGTGGGTATACTTGAAGAAACATCAGTATCTCACCCAGAATGGCAAGAAAATCTGGAGGACTTGTTAATAATAGCAAGGAAGTGTGCAAAAATGACATCCAATGAATTTTGGTTGAAGTGCGAAAACATTGTTCAGATCTTAGATGATCGCCGCCAGGATTTACCCACCGGGATCCTCAAACAAGTCCATACCCGTCTCTTATTTATACTTACTCGATGCACTCGGCTTGTGCAGTTCCACAAGGAATGCGGCTATGAAGAAGGCCACCACATCTTAGGTCTTCACCAGCTCAGTGATCTTGGAGTCTATCAAAAAGTTATAGAATCTACATACCAAAACTTTAGTAGCTCATTAGGAGAAACTGAAATTACCGAAACACAAATTGAACAGGCCCATGGAGGGAATCAGGAACAAAATCAGTCAAAAATAAATTTGGATGGAGGAATTGACAGTGTGGAGGTTAGTACTGCAAAAAGTGTTGCCTCATCAACTAGTAGTTTCAGAATGTCATCATGGAAGAAATTTCCATCTTCAACAGAGATGAATAACAAAGGCCATGATGATGTTGACACCCCAACAAAGGATGTTGACCAATTAGAACTTAAAGATGACCAGGTGTATAATATAGAATCACCAGTTTACCCTTCTGAGAACTTGGAAACACCATCAATCCTAAGAGTTTCATCCGGGGATTCAGGAGGTCAACATCACATAGCGTACGAGAGTTCATTAATCTGTCGTATATGTGAAGTTGAAATACCCACTGTACATGTGGAAGAGCACTCTAGAATATGTACCATTGCCGATAGATGTGATTTAAAAGGTCTAACCGTAAATGAAAGACTCTACAGAGTTGCAGAAACTCTTGAAAGGATTATTGATGCATGCACACCAAAGAGTGCAGATGTTGCTGTTGGAAGTCCAGAGGCTGGGAGAATATCTTCATCCAGTACACCAGAAGATTCTGATGAATCGTCACCTAAAAAAAACCGTTTATCTTGTCAATGCTCCGAAGAGATACTAGAATGTGTCCATGAAGCTGATACTGCTTATGTGATGGACAACCTACAAAGTTTGCCTGACATGTCTAATGAGACCCGTGGAATCTTGACACCTGTTACATGTTACAAAGCTTCATCAGGTGGAAGCTTGACTCCAAGATCACCTTTGTTAACACCTCGAACGAGTCAGATTGAGGTATTCCTGAGTGAAAGGAAGACCACATCTGAGCATGAAAATTGGCAGCAGGTAGTGATCAATCTCCATATATTTTTTTAGTTTTCATAGCTCATGGGAGATTTGATCTCCATATAATTGGGTTTGAAGAAGCTGATTACAGTATCAGCGGCTCAGCATTCACTGTAAAATGCATTCATTAACTTTCATATTCCAGATTACTTCATTGAAGTCTCTTTTCCAAACCAGTCCACATAGGTATAGCCTTATGGCCCCATCACCCTGGTGCTTTTTCACACATCATTTAGTCCTTGCTTTCCTGATTCTGGGCAAATACTTCAGAAAAGTTTTCTGGTGACAACACTAGCTAAGTTGCTATTTATAGTTTGCATATTTTGTTCCACATATCTATCTCTCAGTTGTTTTTTATATATTTTTGATGAGACAGGCACTGTAAAGTTGCGAACTGCATAATAGTTAAGTTGGAGTTGCTCATTTTTTTAGACGATTCAATTTCTATATTTGGTTTCAGTTACAGAATAACTGAAACTGCTAAATTGTGAAGTATAAAGCTAAAGATCCTACAGAATAAGTATTTATTAAATTATCAAGCAAACCTACCTATTGATAAAAGTCTGTCAAAAGGTGAATATGCCCTGTTTTATTTTTTATTTATTAAGAAAGAGATGTTTACATCAATTGGAATTTGGAAAAGTTGACCAACATGTCGGCTGGGCTTGGTTTGTGCCAATGTACCTCTTATGGAAGTTGTAGTGCCTGCATATGATCTTTAGAAGTGTAGCAACTTTCAAATTTTAGGTTCAATTGTGGCATCAAGTCCTCATCGCTTGTGAATTAGAAGTTCAAGACCCGTATAAGTCCTAGGTTGTAGATTACTAATAACTGCCACAATGATTCTAAGTTAATTTGGAAGCTATTGAGTTGACCTACTACTTCGGGCTTCAGGTGTTATAAATTGTATCAAAGCGATGGCCTGTTCAGATGTAGTAATAAATATGTTTGTATGACCCTATAATATTTTGAGCATGCAATGTAGTCTGCATATTTTTCCAAGAGAGGGTAAGTAGTTTAAATGCATTTGCCATAACATCATAGTGATGCATTAAGATTTGGATTTCATTTGGACACAGTTTGTTGTATACTCAGCTTAAATATTATCTCTCAGTCTGCACCGTATGTATAGTGCTGAATGCCTAAATAGAATATTTTGTTGTGCCTTGCATTCGAAACATATATCTCAATAATTTTTCTTGGCCATTACTATCAGGTTTTTAATTGATGTCAACAGTCATGTTTGTGCATAAGTACCTACATCGTCATATAAGGGTGATGATGTGACTGAGATGCACAAGTTTCTTTTTTTAATCCCTTTCAGGATTTAATAGTTTCACTCTTCTTCTCCACAGTTGCGGTTACACACATGTACATTGTATCTATATTTGTATATGCACACATACATAATACACACATATAAACATTTACACACATAGATATACATGTGTTCACACACACACACACACATATAGAGAGAGATTCAAGATCCATGGAGAACCATATTAGATTGGAGATCTAAAGATTCAAGGCTAATTGAATCATATGCACATGTGCGTTGGATGTATGCACATGTCCATAGAATACATTTGTCTTGGTTCTCCAGTTCTCCAATCTAATGTAGTTTTCCATTGAACTCAATCCTATATGTGTGTGTGTGTATGTCTGCTTTCTCTCTTTCCTTCCTCCACCAATTTTCATATTGACTTTCTTTTGACATTATTGGAACAAATGATATTAAGATGCTGAAAACATCCTTTGCTTGGCAGATACATAAGCTACTAGAAATTTCTCGATCTGTGGCCAGTATCAACACTAACGAGTACAGTGCACTGGAGATTATGCTTGATCGTTTAACAGACCTCAAATATGCTATCCAGGACAGAAAGGTGGATGCTCTTGTTGTCGAAACATTTGGTAGACGTATAGAGAAACTATTACAGTGAGTAAATCCAATCATAAAACTCATATATTCTATAAATAAAAACCACCTGAGTTCATCTTTTCCAAAGTTAGTTGTTAGAGATTCACTATGGTTTATAGAAGTCACATTTCTATAAGTTGAAACCTATAAGAATTCATATAACAATATTTACATAGTTCATAACAATAAGTTTATTGAAAGAGTAAATTCGTATCATTTTGAAATTTAGGTATTGAATTCCAAAGTAAAAAACGCATCACTAAATTTGGAACTGACGATCACTCTTCTGCAGTAGATGATTAAGATGGACTTGGTTTCACTTCAGTTGTTGATACGTCTCATCTCTAAATACTGAATTTTTATCAACTAAATTCAGGGAAAAATACGTACTTCTCTGTGGCCAGATAGAGGATGATAAGATAGAATCATCAAGTAACATGGCCAATGAAGATAGTTCAGTAGAAGATGATACAGTTCGTAGTCTGCGTGCCAGCCCTTGTAATACATACTCTAAAGATAGGACATCTATCGAAGATTTTGAAATAATAAAACCAATAAGCAGAGGTGCATTTGGACGAGTTTTTCTGGCCAGGAAAAGGGCAACAGGTGACGTATTTGCCATAAAGGTAAGGGCTTCATACACCCTGAAGTACAAACGTGAAAAAATTGATTTCTACCATGGGCAAAATTTATTCCCGACACACTTGTGTTGTCACTAATTAAGCTCTTTCTAAGTTTGTTAAATTGTATCATTGTTTTGTTTGCATATTCTTATAACTATATAAATTAATTTAGTCTCTTTTCTTTACAAAAATGCATCTCCATCATATTCTAAGTTCCACTCGATTCGCATGTTTCTTATACTAAGAGCTAAAAGAAGCTATTCTGGAAAAAGTATTGCAGGTTTTGAAGAAGGCTGATATGATTCGTAAAAATGCAGTTGAAAGCATTTTGGCAGAACGTGATATCCTGATATCAGTTCGCAATCCTTTTGTGGTGAGAAGCACATAAAAATTCGTTCAAGACAGACTTGCGTGTACTCTAAACTTCATTAAGTTGTTTGACTTCTGACATGAGCAGGTTCGATTTTTCTACTCATTCACATGCAAAGAAAATCTATATCTGGTAATGGAGTTTTTGAATGGAGGAGATCTTTTCTCTTTGCTGAGAACTCTAGGTTGCTTAGAAGAGGACATGGCACGTGTCTATATTGCAGAACTTGTAAGTTTTTTTGCGTTTCTTTTCTTCCACTTTATGCTGGCACACATCTACTTGCTTTGGTGCAGATATGTATCTAACTGATTATTTTCAGGTTCTTGCATTGGAGTATTTACATTCTTTGAATATCATTCACAGAGACCTGAAGCCAGACAACTTGTTAATTGGTCCAGATGGCCACATCAAGGTCAAGAAATATATGCTCCTTTGTGATGTCATTAAACTAATTACTTTTTTATTCCATGGTTTGAACAATTAATTACTGTTCAAATTTTAACTTCTTTGTGCTGCTGTGACGTATACTTTACTTATCTCACAATTTGAATTCATTCTTACAGTTGTCAGATTTTGGGCTATCAAAGGTAGGTCTGATCAACAGTACAGAGGATTTATCAGGGACATCAGATAGCAGGGCCTCTATTTATGGGGAAAATGAAGTTACAGCCGGACCAAGATCATCATTCGATAGAGAACAACGTCAAAAACATGCAGTTGTAGGAACTCCTGACTATTTGGCTCCTGAGATACTTCTTGGCGTGGGACATGGTTTGAATTTACAATTGTCTTCCATCCTACACAATTTAGAGTTATAGCCTTTAGTAAATGTCTTTTTGCTTCATACTCCTTGTAGGTGCAACAGCTGATTGGTGGTCAGTTGGTGTTATTCTTTTTGAGTTACTAGTAGGGATTCCACCGTTTAATGCAGAATCTCCACAGGTGTGCTTACTTAAAATCAGAATCTCCTGAGACTTTGTTGTCATCCTCTATAAGATAACAATTCTAACTTATTAGTTCATAAAGTACCAACCAACATGTTATACAATTAAACGTATAATTGTATGTTAGAGTTCTTACTTTGATTCTTGTTCTGATGATACCTAAATTTTGTGACGATCTTTGACCACCTAAAAGTATGAGGTACAAGTTCAAATATTCTAGTACTTCTCACGTAGACGACTGAATCAGGAGCTTTCACATGGGTTTTATATGGTATTAAGTAACTGTCAAGTGGTGTTTCTTAGTCAATGACCAAACAATAATGGTATGTCAAGGAAGAACTGGTGAGTATTTTCCTTCAAATTTAGGTGTCAGGCTGGTTGATTTGAGTCAAATGGTACTTTACAGTTATGAGCGAATAGAGTATGACGAACTTGAAGCTGAACCCTGCAGGATTGTGTTTGGAAGGGAAACGCTCACATCAGTAGATCGAGGGCTATAAGTCATTCGCAGCATGACAAGCTTTTCAAGATTTAAGTCTTGGTGCTTTCAACGATCACAAGGGTTAGATAGAATAGGTTTTTGTCCATATACATGATGGAATTACTGGCAGGTGGGTTTGGAGATTCCCTGATGAGGTGGGTTTGTGCTATTCTATTCGTGATTTCTTTGTTTTCAACAAATACTTCCTTTTGTTCTTATTGAAGTCCTGAAGGCTGAAGGAAAATGAGTTGTATATTAAGAGGAAGAAGTGTTCAGTCATACAACTCACAACACAATTATTGGGCATGTTACATGTGATGGGATTTTCTTGATGGTGGTAGAAAGGTGAACGGGATCAAGGAATTGGAACAAACTACTAACAAGATAATAATGGAGCTTCAGTCTCTTTGGGCCTTGTTAACCGATAGAAGTGCGGAATTGGTGAAATGGCTCTTTTGACCTTCTCAGGAAGAAAAAATGTGGATTTGGATGGGGGCATGCCAACAAGCTTTCCAGGTGTTGAGAAAGATGTCATGAGGAGCAGATCCTAGTGTTATCAGATTACACCAAGCCATATGATGGATGGTGTTGATTTTGTTATAAATGAAGTCCTTGTACAACGAAGACATCGAAGCGTCCATAGAAACCACAACCTCAGTGATATTGAGAGGCGTCTCATGAAGCAAGAAACGGAGGTGACGATTTTCATATATTGCTTGTGGGTGTTGTGAGACTATTTGATGTAGTCCATGACGTTTCATATATTCAAACAGTTAGTACAAGAGACCCATTTTACGTATCCAGCTCAACTTGGACCTTATTAGATTCAATATTTGGCTTCAAAACACTTGGAGGGAAGAACTTAAATTTCTGGCAGCCCAATGGACCCTAATTTACCTAGTAACGAAGTCTTAATTTAAGCCCGTGAAGAACATTCAAGTTTGATTCATTTAATTCATTTGATCAAGTTTTTCTCGAACCTAACTCCATCAATTCCAGTATAGTTTCTTTAATTACTTTCTTTTGATCTTTGTTTATTACTCTTTCAAGATTTAAATGCTAATTTAGTTTTTCATCCTTATATAATTGCTTCCAATTTGTAAACAGAAATCATCCTTTGGAATTTGAAAGTACTTCGGCTTATGAACCTATTTTGAGTGTTTTATACATGAGAGGAGTCAATTCTTCAATGTTGTTGGTGTGGTGTTATTGCTATGCCATTAATAACATCAACCTTCACTAATTTGATTAATCTTGGTGGTGTTTAGTTACCTTAGCCTTGATTTAATCAGATTATTAGGCTTGGCGATGGAAACCTTTTTTACATCATAATTGTTGTTCTTCATTTATAATTTCTAGCTTTTAACTAATACAAATCACCCACCTGATACACATCAATATTTGCTTGGAGCCTGATTCAAGGTATTGATGAACAACGTGGCTAGAGGATATTTCCAATGTCAAAAAAGCATAGCCTCAAACAAGCCGTATGGCAAGTCTTCTTTACTAGAGTTTAATTATGTGCTCAAGTACAAGCATTATAACCAACTTTGGTGGCAGATGGAACCTTACACAGCAAGGTAGAGCTTGCTTCCATCCCAAAACTTAGTGGCGGATTATTAGACGTGATACAGCCTCATACATGAACCTCTTGCCAATTGAATTATGGAGATGGCCCTTGATGGTAAGGTAGACTGATTTTAGGTGATGATGTCTTATTCCATACTAAAGGAAGGAAAATATATGTTGCTCGAAGCATCATTTTTTGCAAGGTGTGTGGGATTAGGTGGAGATGTTTGGGAACAAGCACTGGGGGACTCTATTTGTTTTTTGTTGGATTTCTTATGGTTACTATACTTGAGCGATGCCATTATAAACTGTATTGTTGCTCTTGGTCCATTATTTCTGCCCTTAAATATAAGAGAATTTAAGGTTGAGTGTTTTTCTTAGTAGCAGCGGGGAGATGATTTTTTTGTTAAGTGGCCTGTCATGAGCAGTTTTATTCCGTTGATGGCTTTGATAAGACAAATTGCCATATTTTCTATTATCCTGGGAAAATATTATTGAAAGCAACTAATTCATAAACCTTCGGTAGTTCGGTGTATTTGGCTCCAATCCATAGATGCTTATACCTTGAGGTTTCAAATTCTTTTTCACCTCGTCTTCACAAAAAAGAACCACATTAACCTCTGGTAAATAAAAGTAATACCAACATTAACAGCTTGTCTGGTACCATCACCAAGATCTTGTCATAAAGAACTTGAACATTACCTGGACCTGAAGGAAAGTCTTCTTCTAGAAAAAGTTGACCATGGAAACAATCATCAATGATCCATGTGATTATGTATGAACTGGTAACTCATGCTATTTATATCAGCAAATTGAATACCGTTTCACTCTAATCATCTTGTTTTGGTGCAGCAAGTTTTTGCCAACATTATGAACAGAGACATACCATGGCCTAAAATTCCTGAAGAGATGAGCTACGAAGCATATGATCTGATTAACAAGTAAGTTTCAGGATTCAAAATTGTATGCTTTTGCAATTATACTTCATCAATCACATACTTATGCAAGTACTACAGCTTCGCGACATTACCTGCAGAAGGTGATCATAGGGACACATATAGGCATCAATTTACTCTCTTAATGTGATATTTTCATGGAACTTAACCTGGTTTATTTTTCCTTTTCATGAAGAAAAACCTCTGTTCTTGAGGGGATAAGGACATAAGGTTGCATTGTTATCTTATGAAAATCTTGAATGACTGGAGATTTGTTGTTCCATGGCTGTGCTTATTTTTCTTATGCAATTTAATTGATTTCTCACCTTATGACAATTCAGAGAATTATCTAGTTTGTGACACCTTTGTTAGCTGTGTTCTTTTACACCACAACTTAACCACTTGTGTCTTCCTATCACGCATATTTGAAAGTAATACCTGAGATAGAGAGGTAGAGAGATACTACGATTATTCAGGCTTCTGGTAATTGTGAATGTTGTACAATTCCCAAAACATCAACCTTTTGTTTCTAATTTCAGGTTGCTGACCGAAAATCCTGTTCAACGCCTAGGTGCAACGGGGGCTGGCGAGGTAATATTTACTCCATAAATGATAATATATATATATATATATATATATATATATATATATATATATATATATATATATATATATATATATATATATATATATATATAACAAGAAAGGCGAAGAAGTTCATAAGTAATCTGTCAATTACCATAAACAGGTAAAGACACACCATTTCTTTAGGAATATCCACTGGGACACACTTGCAAGGCAAAAGGTATTTTGATATTCCATTTCAATACTTTATAGAAGGAAAAACTCAATCTTCCATTCATTTTTTTCCATAAACAAACTTGTTTATATATGACAAGTTATCATAAGAGTTATGCTCTGCAGGCCACATTCATACCATCTGCCGAAACACTTGACACCAGTTATTTTATGAGCCGGTATATTTGGAATCCAGAAGATGAGCATGTTGATGGAGGTAGTGATTTTGATGATATGTCTGATACAGGCAGTACATGTGGTGATAGTTCATTCGGCAACATGCTTGAGGAAGAGGTCCGTTGATCCCTTTTGCTTGATATTGTCACCCTCTCATCTTATAACATATAATTGAACTTAAGTAGGTCACTACATGAAACAAAGCACAAACTCGTATCATAAACTAAAATCTGTTTCGGCAAATAGAACTTAACATGTTGATTGAGTTGAATCTTTAAATGGTAATTGCTTAAATGGAAGGCGGTTAACTTCATTTTGCATAATGTATCAGTTTTGACTCTAACCAAAAGACCAGGATAGCTGCGAACGAAACATCTTAAGTTTGCAATGACGCATTGGCCATCTTATGCTAGATTCTACTTCATGTATTAATTAACAAACTTATTACATTTTCCTTCTCCAAATCATGTCCACATTAGACGTTTGAGAGAAGAGTTCTTTTTTACATGGTGCTTGCTTGTATGTGTGTTCGTTTCATTTTTACTTTCTTATTGCTGAATTGGAACTAGAAATGGTAAAGGAAATACAGGTAGACTCCACCTAGTTCTTCAAAACAACAATCTTTCTTTCTTAGACCTCTTAATTATTTTCAGAAAAAATAGAGCTAATTAAATGGTAAGTGAAACAAAAATTTGAAACTTAAAACAACCAAATGTCAAAACTCAAAACGGGCTAAACACTTATGGTTAGTTTTGCCTACATGGAATTTCTTTCATTTCTTTCATTTGGTTCTTTGAGCAGGGTGATGAATGCGGTAACCTCGCAGAATTTGGTGCTTCAACGCTCAATGTGAATTACTCATTCAGTAATTTCTCATTTAAGGTAACACTTTTATTACATAACAAGCCTACTTGTCTTGAACCCCAACCTTAATGTTGGTCTAAGCCCTTTTGGTACATATAGTGCCACACTTAACATATTTGCTTGCAACTTTATAACCACTACTGTCCATGAGTCATTAGTAAACTTCTCAAGAAAAGAAATTTAAAAATCTTTATTTTTTCATGATCAGAATTTGTCTCAGCTAGCTTCTATCAATTACGATGTGCTTGTAAAGACTGCTCAAGACTCGATAGAATGTTCAAAACCAGCAGTCCCATGAATGGTGAAGGTAATGCCTGTGTTGGCTTGGCTGCTTAATTCTTGGCCTGAATGCTCTAGTTGTTTGTCATCCATTTTTTGCACTCACAATGCCTCTCAAAGGAAAAAAAAAAAATACGAGCTCGTTAACCATGCGAAGCGTCAATGAACGAAATTCATGAGATTGATTGGGTTGTGTTGCATCTCATTGATCTTCTACATTGTAGGAATTAACCCCTTTGTTTGAAATGGTAGAAAGTGTATGTTTTCTATGAAAACATGTGTTCTCTTGTAAATATACTTTACTTTCTTTTCTTTTTATTTTTTAAATTTCAGTATGAAATAAATTTGAATTTGGGTTTCAACAGTCTGTGGAAGTCTGGAGAACTCAACTTTATTGATGTGTTTTTGAGATTCATTTCTTTTTAGATTCTTAAAAAATAATAGTTTAAAATGAAAATGCCTAAAGTATTATTATGTTGGACAATGAATATTTATTAATTCATTCTAGTCTAAATGTATTATTTTTGTTGCTATATAGGTTTTGTAATTTCAATCTATATTTTTTTTAATATTCAAATTGAACCAAAAACCGAGAACCTACTTTGATAATTGGAAATCAAATCCAAGACGTGAAAACCAAATTAAAAAACAGAATTCTAATGCTAAGACCCAAAATTTAAAAAACTCGATAGGAAAAGCTGACACAATAGGACATGACATAAAATAAATTTACAAAAATTGGTCGGTATTAATTTAACACGAAAATCTGTTATCTTGAGCACGACAACCTGAAAACCCGATCTGATTGCCATACTTATCCATGCATCCAGGTGTGGATATCTTTATAGCTTTTTAACAACTATTACATTTTATATTTCAATGCAAATACTAATTCTAACCTATTATTGTATTTGTATTTCATTGTAAAATAAAACCATTGAAGTATCGTATAAAACATGGATAAATACAAAAATACATTAATTTAGCATGTTAGCACAATGATTATTAACTTATTTTCTAATGAATCTTGTTAAAACATTGATCAATTGGCTAAATACTCCGGTCATTTTGATTTGGGATATGTTTGACACGATTAGCTTTTACATAAAGCTTTTAGCTAGAGTTCCAGAAGTATTTGTTAATATATGTGTACTGTTTGGCAACGTAGCTGGAGCTGAAGCTTTTAATTGTAAGATGTAAATGACATATAAAGACAAATATGATTTTAAAATGTATTCTTAAACAATAAGGTAGAAGGTATATTTGAAATTTTATTTTTCATAAGTGCAAGCTCATCCCAAAAGCTATTTGTTTAAATATACCTAATAATAAATTAATAATAGAAATATATTTATAGTTAAACATAATTCAAACAAAACATGATTACTAAAGATCACGCTTCATTTACGTTTGTAAAAACAATACTAACTCATGTTCATGTTTAGTTAAAAGAAAAGTCAGTTTTGATTTATATTTATATATTATTAATTAACATTAAAAACAATATACTTATTAGAAATTATTATAAATAATCTCGAACAAACATAAAAAACGAATGTAAACAAACGAACATAACCAAACATTCACGAACGTAAATGGACGAACAATACATTTATTCATGTTCGTTCATTTAATTAAACAAACGAAAAAATATGTTGATGTTATACGAAAATATATGAACTTCCCCCCGAATGGTTCATTTCAATTCGTTTAAAGTATTGCACTAATGCACTCTCTTTCTTATTTCATCGTCATGACAGCCACCGAACAATTCTGTCTTGAAGTTGAACACCAATAGGGGTGTAATCAAGCCAAGTATCACCAAGTTCGAGCTTGACTCTGAAACTCGAGCTCGAAACTAAACTTGAGCCTCATCTTGAAACTCGAGCTTGCATGACAAAGTATTCGTAAATCTAATTTCTGATTAACAATCTTAGAAACTTAGAAACAAATGAAGCATGAAAAATAAGCAAGTATACTTCGACTACACAAGTACTTTGTAGCAAACTAGTAATACCAATTACATTATTCTCAAATCAATATAAATTTATATTTAGAAAATTTATAAATCAAATAGATGTATAACAACATATACTTGTATATTAGAAGATTAATTTCTAAATGAAACATATTCATAACAATATATGCTCATATTTAGAAAATTTCATAAGCATATACATAACTCATATAGACTTGAGATGTAGGTATTGGGATGGATGAACACAAAAACTCTAATGTTAAAACACGACAACCATCAAGGCTGGAAGAAGAGGAGAATGACTGAAAGAGGAATTGAGACTTGATATAGATTCTGAGAGATTGACGAATCGACAGGGGTGGATCGAGGTGATTAGGGGGATAGCCCGTGCAACGAGTCCCCTCCCAAATAACCTCGTCTCGTAGCGGAATTTTTTTTTAAAATTTCATATGAACAACCGATATATAAATTTTTACGTGTGCAACTTATAGTATAAAAGAAATGTGCAACTTAGATGGTGTTTGGTTTTGCGTTATGAACCTGATTATCAGCTTATTACGTTACAATAACGCAAATAATTAGTTTAAAGTGTTTGGATTGCATACGTTAATAAGTGATTATTTGCGTTTAACGTTAATCTTACCACACTTTTTCATAAGTTAAAAAATGTAGCTTATTTGCTTAATAAGTGATTATTAGGTCATTTTACAAGTAAAAAACGCAAATCCAAACACTTTAAAAACTGATTATTTGATAATTATGATAGCAAACAGCAGAAACTAAACCAAACACTATATTTCTGTAGCACTTTTTGTTACAGCTATTATCTGATTATTAGTTTTCAAAACGCTACAACACTTTTTCAAACACAAATCCAAACACCCTATTAATTAATAGAATTAATTACCTAAATAACTAAATAATTAACTAATACAATAAAACAACAACGCCCAATTATATTTCTAAAAATTAAAACCCAATAAACACAATACTATTTTTTAAACCCATTAACCTAATAACCCAATATCCTCTTTAAACCCAATCTCATTTTTAAGTCAATTTCAAACCTAATAATAATTTTAATTTTTAAGTCAATAGATTACCCTTTACCCTCTTAGCCTTAACCGGCTTTGGCGAACGAAAATCATGCACACACAGAACTCTGGAGTGATTGAGTGACACAAAAGGAAAGAAAAATCACGAACATACATGAGCGACGAGCGATGCAGTGATGTAGTAGAAGAATTTAATCTTGGTAATCTTTTCCTAATATTTTATCTTTAAATATTCAACTATTCTTTGATCCTCATTACTTGAATTTAGGGTTTAATTGTGATCTAAGGTTTAATTCTGATTTGTGTTGAAGAAAGTTTATGTTTTTTAGTTTTTAGTTTCTTTGATTGAAAGTTTATTGTATGTAATTAACCACTTTTGTGATGTCTAACTGAAAGTTTAAAGTGATTTGTTTTTTTTAGTAATTATGTAAATGTACTCATGTGATGTTGTTAATCGAATCATTGAAAGTTCAAAGTTTATGTAAGTTTAATTGTGATTTGTCATTTGTGTTTTTAGTTTCTTTATGGGATAATTACTAAAATAGCCAAATCTCACACCTTTATTCACTTTTTAGCCACTTTATATACATTTTACCAAAATAGCCACACTTTACGTTACCACATTTACGTGATAGCCACAATTTACGTGATTTGTATTTTTTTTTCATTTTTTAATACATTACGTAACAAAAGGTGTCTGGTCACGTAAATTGTTGTACTTTACGTGACCATTTTTGCTCCTTCCCCATGAATGTTTGGTGGTATGTCTTGTCACACTTTACGTGACCAAGTACAACAATTTACATGACCAAACACCTTTTGTAACGTAATGCATTAAAAAAATAAAAAAAAAGTACAAATCACGTAAATTGTGGCTATCACGTAAATGTGGTCACGTAAATTGTGGCTATTTTGGTAAAATGTATATAAAATGGCTAAAAAGTGAATAAAGGTGTGAGATTTGACTATTTTAATAATTATCCATTTCTTTATTGTTACTTTGTTAATTGTATGATTAATGAATAATTTTTTTTTTTATAAAAGAAAGTTATCGAAAAGTGATAATAACAACGGTCCATCTTCAAAAGTTAGTGAAAACAAAACTAACGAATCTGATAACATCACACAACCACAAATACAATTTCAACCACAATCACAACCATCTTTCATTCTTTCAACTCCATTTAGTATTGATTTGAATGATCTTCCTTCCGATAGACCACAAGTTTTAGATTATCATCCTAATCAAAGAGAAAAAATAAGACGATTGTATTGGACTAGGGGTAATTGTCAACCAAGAGGTCATGTCTTTCCAACAAGGTTGTTAGGGGGTAAATTAAGGTGTTTTGTCGTGTCTTGGTTTAATGAATTCCGCTGGTTCAATGAAAAGTCAAAGAGAGCAAGTGTGAGAGGTAACTTGTTAACTTAATAACTTATATTTTATAATAAATTGTATTTTTATTCATTAACTAGCTAGTTTATTTGTTATTTTAAGATTATATGTTTAATTTTAAATTATAAGTATTCATGTGTTGACCCGATTTGACCAAATAATCATTTTAATTTTCGAACCCTGAACGCAATGAAAATTTGTGCAACGAATATTTTGATAGCTGGGGTCCGCCATTGCAATTCGATGAGACTGCACATAGGAAAAGGAAGCGACCCTCCGACAGGCAAAGAAGACTTGCGACATCAGGATTAAGATCAATGCCGGATGTTGAAAAATGGAAGTTGTCTTTGGACGTTGAATGACACTTATGGAGAGTATGTTCAACAAGACTAGTCGAAGTTTTTGTGAATTATAGCTTTAAAAAAGAATTGAAACTTTAATTTTTATAAATATGTATGGTAAAAATAGCTGAAGTCGTAATTTTTAGTATTAAATTAAATAAAAAAACATTAATATATGAATTAGAATTACCTAATTGTAAACCTAATATTTTTAACAAACAAACTTGTATACCTTAAATAATAATAAAACTAAATTTAGTTATTTTTTTTAAAATGTAAAATTAACCTAATTGTAAACTTATAAACTTAGGTTCGATTACGATTGCGAGCCTATCAAATCAGTTAAGCTTGATTCCTACTCTCGAACAACTCAAGCACAAGTTGATTTATAATTTTTTTTTTTTTTAAAATCGATTTCAAGTAATTTGCGAGTTATTTTGTCCCTGGTCCGATTCAAAAACCCAAAAATCATTATTGTTTCATGGTTGCGACTTGTGAGCGGAACAACGAGACACGCACCACCGCCAACTTCTCACTCGTTCCATTAGAAGTCACCACACACCACACAGCAGCGCCTCCACCCCCACTGCCCAATGGAGATCGACGAGAAAGAAAACCCTAACCCTAATTCCACCACTTCACCTCCAGACTCCGTTATTCAAATTCCACCAGCTGAACCTCCGATTCCACTAATTCCAACCGCAATCCTACCCCCATTTGCTCCAATCCCCGTAGCGCCACCACCACTGGCCCCTCTTCCCTCCCTTCGTCCACAAAATGGTGACGCCGCTAAAACCATCAACGAAGACGCTGATTCCGATGAAGAAGGGGACGAGTCAGGCCCTGAATACGAGATTTCAGAAGAGAGCAGGTTGTTTAGGGAGAAACAGGAGAAAGCGAAACAGGATTTCTTAATGAAGCAACGCGCTGCTGCACTAGCGGTGCCTACCAATGACAAGGCAGTAAGGTCTCGGCTGCGGCGGTTAGGTGAACCGGTGACATTATTCGGTGAGAGAGAGATGGAGAGGAGGGATAGGTTGAGGATGATTATGGCGAAATTGGATTCAGAAGGGCAGTTGGAGAGACTGATGAAGGTTTTGGAGGAAGAAGAGGCAGCTGTGAATGCAGTGGGAATGGAGGATGGAGGTGGTGGCGAGGAAGGAGAGGCGATTCAGTATCCGTTCTATACGGAGGGGTCTATGGCTTTGTTGAAAGCTCGGTATGAGATTGCCAAAGATTCGGTGGTGAGAGCTGCAATGAGGTTGGGGAGTGCCAGGAGGAAGAGGAATGATCCAGATGAAGATTTAGATGCAGAGATTAATTGGGCTTTGGAGAATGCTAAGAGTTTTGCTTTGGAGTGTAGTGAAATTGGGGATGATCGGCCTCTTTCAGGGTGTTCATTCTCGAGTGATGGCAAGTTCCTTGCAACCTGGTATGTTTTTTTTTTTATTTACTTACTTTGGTTGCATATGTATTTGCAAATGGTTGGAAGTATAATGATGTAAATTAGCTTGAAAAGAGTAAATCTTCTGCAATATGCATTATTTTGCTATAGAAATATATTCATTCAATTAGGTTGCTAGAAATTGTTTATAAACAAAGGTGGGGCGAGAATCACTTTTTAGCATTAAATTTAGCCTTGAGCTTCATAATAACCCATTGCATTATAAATGAAAAAAGGAAGCTCTCAAAGACTCAAGCTTGCCTTATCATGCTAATTTGGTAGTGTTGTTATTTTTACATGGTCATATTGGTCGAGTTAGATGAATAGTTTCATACGAAGCCCTATAGATTCAGTTACAAGGGTCCTTTTACTGCAGTTCTGTATGGACGGGCTTTCTTGTATGGGTACTGAAACTGGATGATAGGATGTTTCTGGTTTCTATGAAAGTGGATTGATTACTAGCCAGGTCCAACTTTGTGAATCTGTCACATTTCCAACTGCTATTAACGATAAATGGTTGCTCATTTTCATTGACCGCCCTTGGCATCTTTGATTCTATGAAAATTTCAATGTTGATAGCTACACATTTCGATCTGGACAATATACATAGTAACACCTTTTACCAAGAACATACATGTCTTTTCAATCACAGTGATTATCTGCACAGCATTAGACTTGTGTTTTCAATTTCTGTCAAAAATCAATCTTAGTATGGAAGTTTGTAGTTATGCTCTGTGGTAATGATCTTTTTCAGGTAGTATGCTACACGGGAAAAGTAGAAATTTGGATAAGTACATTGCCCTTTTCTCTAATTTGTCTTTTCATCTCTTCCCTTTCACATTCTCTCGTTCATGATTTTATTCAGAGTCTAGGTTACCCAAAATGTATAGGCTATAACAAGTTATTGATGTTAGCTTGTGATTATCTAGTTGATGTTAAATGTATATGGTTTATGATGTTAATGTGTAAAATATTACTTGAATAAACAATGTTTAACTGATGATAGTGGTTGAATGATGTTATATGATTGTCACATTGTTAACTGATCTTTGTTTGATACTTCTATTGAATGTCTATACTTCTTACATACATGTTTTCTATGTGTATACAATAACATGCTTTCATCTTACTGTTACCCGTTATCTTATATAAAGGATTATACTCCAAGTTCCGTTAAAGACTATGTACTGTTGGTTGATTCTTGGTCAGTTCTTTAACCGGAGTTGCTAAGATATGGAGCATGCCGGAAATAAGGATATTGTCGTCATTGAGGGGACATACTGAACGAGCTACTGATGTCACATTTTCTCCAACAAATGACTACATAGCAACTGCTTCTGCTGACCGCACTGCAAGATTATGGAACACCGAAGGAACTCTTCTAAATACATACAAGGGTCATTTGGATCGCCTAGCTCGTGTTGCTTTCCATCCATCAGGGAAGTATATAGGTACAACTAGTTTTGATAAGACTTGGAGATTATGGGATACAGAGACCGGTGATGAATTGCTCCTCCAAGAAGGTCACAGTAGAAGTGTGTATGGACTGTCTTTTCACCCTGATGGCTCTCTAGCAGCATCTTGTGGGCTCGATGCACTTGCTCGTGTATGGGACCTACGAACAGGGAGAAGCATACTTGCATTGGAAGGTCATGTGAAGCCGGTGAGACCCAAGATTTGTATACTTCATTTTTATTCTTTTATATATCCTCGTTGCTTGAAAAAGTTGTCTGATAATTATCCGTTGTTACTTTTCAGGTTCTGGGTATCAGTTTTTCACCAAATGGATATCATTTAGCAACAGGTGGAGAAGATAATACTTGTCGAATTTGGGATTTGAGGAAGAAGAGATCATTGTATACGATTCCTGCCCATGCAAACCTTATATCTCAAATTAAATTTGAGCCTCAAGAGGGATACTTTTTGGTTACTGCTTCTTATGATATGACTGCTAAGGTAATCCACAAGAAATTTATTATTCTCTATTGAACTTTTTATTAACGTATGCCGATTTTTTTATTAGATAAGATTAATGGATCTGCTTTGCAGGTGTGGTCATCGAGAGATTTTAAGCCTGTCAAGGTCCTTTCTGGTCATGAAGCTAAGGTTACATCTGTTGATGTAGTTGGAGGTAAGCTCGTTAATTTTTATTAACTTTTGTCGGTATTTTCTTTATTGGTCTCTGTTTTTCCTACTCGTGAATATTTGCTGTTGTTGTTGGTTTTGCAGATGGACAAAGTATCGTGACTGTTTCTCATGATAGGACAATAAAGTTATGGTCCAGCAAAAACACTGAAAAGGAGAAGGCAATGGACCTTGATTGAATTTCATCCGAGTTATGTGTTGACGAGTGAAGTATGTTCAAACTAGATGTATACACTATGCACATGTGCACATACATACATACATATAGATATAACTAGACAAAATGGTTTATATTATATCATGCAGGATTGGAATAAGGCTGATGTTTAAGATCCTCGTCAACGTCGTTCAAAATATGTCTATATTTGAATTAGCATTCTTCCGTCCATGATCATGTTGTTACCACTAATAGGCGTACTTGTAGGCAGATACGCAATCGTTTAAGTGCAACATTGCAGATACAAGGGAAGATACTACAACGGCGTTTGAAGAAAATAGAGAATTAGAGATTGTGTGTTGTGTAAAACTTTAAAATGTTAGAGCCTTCGCCTTTTCGGCCTAAAAGCATATAACATTCTCATTGTGATCCAATTTTCAATCTTTGATCCTCGAGAAGTGACTTTGTAAGCATATGTAGGAGGAGTTTTTGATTGCAAAGTACCATTTTGCATTGTACTTTGAGAAACAGGTTTTGTAGTGGAAATTGTTGGTCCTAACATTTGAAACTTGGTGCCATTGCAGGAAATATATATTCTTTTGATGTAAATGACAATATATTATATATTAATATTTTCTAAATTTTAAAACAAATACTAAGGTAGCGTTTGGTTCATGGAATATAATTCGAAGGAATTGGAGTTTAAATTTTAGTTGTAAGTGTGTTTGATGGTGTGGGTAGAAGATAGATTTTAGTATTAGTTTAAAGATATACGTTGGAATCTAATTCATGTATGTGTTGGAATGTAATTCATGTTTGAGTTGGAAGGAATGTTAAATTCCTGTATACAAAGGATTTGACGTCAAATAAATAAATTTTAACTCTTCATATTTGTCAGCAAAAGTTCTAAACAAGCTAAATTTGAATTATATTTCCTTTGAATTTCATTCGCGAACCAAACGCTGAATTATATATTTTTTGTTTATTATAATGGATCTATGTTGCACTAGTTTTCCTCATATAACATCCAATATTGGTGTTAGCCATGTTTTAATTCCCTTTTAGATGCTTGTGTTTAAATCTAGTTGCAACGTACAGGGTAGGGGTGTCATTCGGGCGGGTTAAACGGGTTTCGGGTTATTCGGGTATATGTTAACTACCCGAACCCGAACCAAATAAGAGAACGGGTTAATCGGTTTTGGGTTAAATGGGTATCGGGTTATTCGGTTTGGGTTAAATGGGTTAATCGGTTTTAGTATAAAAATAGATACCTCTATAAAATGGTTTAAATGGGTCGGGTAAAATGGGTAGAACGGGTTAAGCGGGTTAAAAAATTTAAAATTAAATATTTAAATATTTATATTCTATATATGGGAAACCATGGAAGAGTCGAAAAGAGAAGTGTTTTTTGGTTTGTGAAAAATAAAAATCTACATCTTTACTAAAGTAGATGCAAGATGTCAAGATGTGATGATATTTATTATTATTAATTTTTTAATTATTGATATATGGGTTATTCGGGTTATTTGGGTAACCCGAAATTTTTACTTCCCACCCGATACCCGAACCGAGAACCTTATTCGGTTACCATTTAACCAGATTAAAAAACCCGAAAACCGAATAACCCGACCCATTTAACCCGAATAAGGTTCGGTTCAGGTGAGTTATTCGGGTTCGGTTATTTTGCACACCCCTAGTACAGGGTATAAAAACTAGTTTATTTATTGGTTGCTAAGTAATAATATACTATACTTATGAATAAAATAAAAAGTAGATTATTGTAATGGGTAAAAATTAAGGTAAAGTAAATTGTTAATGTTGGAAAATTTAAGAGTTATTATGTTATAATAACAAACTAGGTTGCTATTTTCATCCTTCTTTTACTCAGCAATCAAATCTAACGTGATGACTGCCGAGTAGTAACAGAATTTATTAAATTTAACTGCAAACACTTCAAAACATTCTCTCCTGCCTCTACGGGTGGGTGTGTGCGTGTGTCTATATATATATATGTATATATATATATATATATATATATATAGGGATGAAATTCATTGTGAACAAGTTATTCGTTGTGAACAATTAAAAAATACATATAATCATTCATATATATCAACAAGTGTTTGTAACATGATTCATATGATTCAAAAGGTTCATAGAATTGTCTACAACAAGATTCGAAACATTCAAAAGGTTCATAGTAGATTTTACAACAAGATGTATTGGATTCATAAGATTCAAAAAATTCATAGGATTCAACTAAAAAGTTCATCTCGAAATCAAGTACACTCGAAAGTACCACCTTTAAAAAAAGTTCTAAATTTTTTTTCATAACTATGTTTAAATTAACATTATACACACGAGGCTAAAGATCATTTGAGCATCAATTATAATTAAGCATCGGTGAGCACCAACCAAAATAAGGGCTTTATACATACAATTTTTTTAAATATACAAGCTTTAAACAAATAAAAATAAACTTTCAGTAGATTCATTGCATTTATAGGTTTTTAATATACACAAGATTTGTTAGATACGTTACATTTTCATGCTTTTATATATAAAAGTTTCATGAGGTTCATTGCATTCATAAGCTTTAATATACATAAGATTTATTAGATTGATCACATTCAAGCTATGTAAATAAGTTATATATAACATGCAAAGCTTTGTTAAAGTTTTATTGGTGCTCATGGTGATAGTGCTTAAAAATTAATGTTCATGCACATTTATGTGAATGATCATTCGTATCATTCACATGATCTTTTTTTAAACATTCATAAGATTTATTATTTAAATTTTTATATTGTTTAACTTCGATAAAAAGCCTTACAATGTTGTGTGTGTAAATATAAATATAAATATATATAGAATCAGGTTCATCAGCGTACCTATGAGATTCTAGCATACCCAACGTACCCTAATGTGAATGATCATTCACATATATTTTTTTAATAGACATATATAAAACAACTTTATAAGACTTTTTTTCAAAAGAAGTAACATCATAAATCTTGTGAATGATAAAAAAGATCATGTGAATGATCATTCACACCATTCACATGGTGTGAAATAACCATTCACATAAATATGCATTGAGCATTCACATAATTTTTAAGCAAACTGAAATTGTGAATGTATGTTAAATTCATACATCATGCGTGTAACATTAAATTAAACATGATTATGTGAAAAAAAAATTTAAAAAGTTTTTTAAGGTCGGTACATTCGGGTGCACTTGATTTCAATAGATACTTATTTGAACCTGACTATATATATATATATATATATATATATATATATATATATATATATATATATATATATATATATATATATATATATATATATATATATATATATATATATATATATATATATATATTTATTTATAGACACACACACGTATATAGATTTAGGTTTAAGTGAGTACCAGCTATTACGCAACACACCAGAATGTACCACTATTAAAAAAAATTTGAATTTTTTTCACAGACATGTTTTAATTAATATTACAAAGATGATATATAAATTTTACGCACATTCACACATTTTAAGTGCATGAAATGATGCATTACATAAATGCACGTTCACATACATGCAAATTTATATAAGTGTAAGTTTACATTATTTATAAGGATTTAGGATATGTGAATGTACGTGAAACTTACATATTATCTTTATAATGTTAAATTAAACATGTTTATATTAAATTTAAATTTTTTTAAAGGTGATACTGGTACGCTACATGATGAACAGTACTCTCGAACCATGTTCTACACACACATGTATAAACACACCTCTCTATGGCCCCCTTCTCTCCATAACCAGAATATGGAAACCCTCCAACTCTCACTTTTCATTCTCTCAGTCTACTTTCTCGCCGGAACCACCACCACCACCACCGAGACGCCATCCTCCGACTTCATCACCTCTTCTTGCTCAACCACCACCTACCCTGCTTTATGTGTTCATTCACTTTCTCCCTACGAAAAAACCATCCAACACAACCCAACCCAACTGGTTCGGGTTGCGTTGACAGTAAGTTTGAACCGAACTGAGTCGGTTCAAACTTACCTTCAAAAGCTCACGAGATCCAAAGAGTTGAACTCTCGTGAGCTCTATGCGGTCAGAGACTGTTTGGAGGAAGTGAATGACAGTTTGGATCGTGTCAGAAACTCGATCAGAGAGCTCAAGAGCGTGGATCGGGTCAAGGGTCAGGAGTTCGTCATGCACATGAGTAATGTTCAGACATGGGTCAGCTCAGCATTGACTGACGAGAATACTTGTATGGATGGGTTTTCGGGTCAAGAAATGGATGGTCGGATCCAGGGTTTGGTTCGGGTACAGATCACTGATGTTGCACATGTTACAAGTAATGCTTTAGCATTAATATGCCACTTCGCTGAGAAGCATTTATAGGGACTCATTCATTGGTACGGTCTTAGAATGCAAGTTTGAGTTTTCTGATTATTTGCGGTTCGGGTTCGGATTTTTTATTAGGCAATCACTTGATCCATCCGGGTTGGGTTTAAATTTTTGAGTTCAAGCAATTACGAGTGCAATATATTTTTATATAATTAATTCATATTTATTTTCAATCCAACTAGATGCTTTTATTTTTAACTTTATGTTGATAAATTTGTTTTTTTTTTCTTGGATTTTTATGATATGGTAGTAACACAACGAAATCATGTGTAATACATTATGTGTATTTTTGACAAAATTAGCGTATAACTATAGCTGGAGCAGGTAACTGAAATTATTATTATTATTATAGATGTGTTTGACAATTAGCTGGAGCCGAAGTTTTTAAGTATAAAATGACATATGAGAACAAATATGTTTAAATGTATTCTCAAAAAGTAAGATAGAAGGTACATTTGTAAGTTTATTAAAGTTCAAGCTTGTTCTAAAAGTTACTTGAATTAACTTCCTGTCTAAAAGATTATGATTTTCATAAGATGATAAGATAAAAAAATTCAAACGCTATGAGCTAGAGCTTTTGAAAACCACAAGTTAAAGCTTCAATAAAATGTGCGTCAAATAACCATGAAGTTTCTTTTTACCTGTTTAATGTGCCCGTGAATTTTTGGTCCAACCATGATGATAATTTCATATTTTATCCGGTTTAAAATAAACGTCAAGTACTTCTTTCATCCCAAAATAAATGTCCACATGATAAAAATGTATAGTTTTAGGGAAACATAATGATTACAACATTTAATCAACAAAATAACAATTTTACTTTTAAAATGTCAATTTTTAAGCTGCATAATTAATGACATAATTAAAACCATATAAATTATAGGGAGAATTTCATATATACCCCTTCAAAACTTCATAATATCATATATACCCAACCTAAAATTTTAATATCATATGTATCCCTCCTAAACATCATAATATCATATATACTCAATTTTAATTATTAATATCACATATATCCCTCTTAAACATTATTATTATCATATATACCCAAATTCATTAATTTAATTATTTTTAAAACATTTAAAACTCATAATTAATATTGTTTGTTAATTAATGATCATTATACCCTTACTCATTTCTTCTTTCAACTAAACTTCATATTTATCCAACTTTTATTAAAATATCATATCTCTTTTAATAATTTTATATAATTTATTTTTGTAAACTTTACTAAATAAATTCTTCAAACTAAAACAAAATTAAAATTAAAAATAAAAAGTTGTATTATGTTTTTGCTCGTTTGTAGTCAAGTTGTATTACGATACGATTTGATTACAAATGAGCAAAAACATGATACAATTTTTTTATTTTTATATTTAATGTTAATTTGTTTTAGTTTGAAAAATTTATTTGGTAAAATTTACAAAAATAAATTATATAAAATTATTAAAAGGGATATTATATTTTAATAAAAGTTGGATTAATATGATATTTTGAAGTTTAGTTGAAAGAAGAAATGAATAAGGGTATAATGGTCATTAATTAACAAACAATATTAATTATGAGTTTTAAATGTTTTAAAAATAATTAAATTAATGAATTTGGGTATATATGATATTAATAATGTTTAAGAGGGATATATGTGATATTAATAATTAAAATTGGGTATATATGATATTATGATGTTTTGGAGTGATATATATGATATTAAAATTTTAGGTTGGGTATATATGATATTATGAGTTTTGGAAGGGTATATATGAAATTCTCCCTAAATTATACATACCCATTTATGAACGTAGACAACTATTTTGAGACATATTAAAAAGGAAATGTAAATACTTCGTTTGTGACTGAATGAGTATAATAAAATATAGTTTTAGAATAGTAATTACACATTTTAGTTAACAAAATATTAATTTTATTCTTAATTATTAAGAACAATAATTTTTTTTTTTATTATCTTTTTACTCATATAATTAAGTAGAAAACTAAAATCATACACATTATGAGTATTAATTTAATAAGATTAATATTTATGTTAGGATATATTAAAAAAAGTGAATTTTGTTTTTTTTTTTTTTTTAAGAAAATTATAAAAAAATAGTTTGAGGAAAGGTGGCGAAGTGTATTAATGCTTACTCTTTATGGGGACCCAGGTCACGTGATGGTTTTTGGATCCTAACCATAAACCATGTGAACTTGTGGACCGAATAATTGTTGTTCAAAGTAAACAACATTTTACTATATTCAAAAGTAAAAATGATTTTTTTACGACTTTGGTTATTTAAACCCTCTCTACGTGCTATTTAAACCCCACCTTATTATTCTCTACTCACATAACTTTGTTTTCTTTTTATTTTTTTTAAACTATTAAATAATGATTATACATAGAGTAAATTACAAAAATGGTCACTATGGTTTGGTCGAAATTATGGATATGGTCACTGGTCTTTAAAACTTACATAAATGATCCCTCAAAACACTATTTACTTGCAAAAATTATCTCTCTCTTAAAAATTTTTTTAAATGATGGTTTTGCCCTTTAAGAGAAAGAGAGACATTTTTGCAAGTAAATAATGTTTTGAGGAACCATTTATGTAATTTTTAAAGACCATGGATCATATCCATAATTTCGACCAAACCACAAGGAGCATTTCTGTAATTTACTCTTATACATATTACAACTTGACAAATGTCAAATCTAATACATAGAAGGAGGTACAAATAGCATAAACTTTTTTTCTTTTACCCTCGTGACTCTTCCTAGGTATGATAACAGAAGTCATGTTTAGCTTGTTAACAAATACCGGTTAAAAGAGGTGTCAACTACAGAATTTAAGCTTGAGTTATTTTATAAAATATTCTTTTTTTTTCTGAAACCAATTAAAGATTTGTACTAGGTAGAGTTGTAGATGAACTGAATGAACTTTAACGGATGCTCATCCATGTCCTTTCATTTTAATTTAACTGAACAAATAAATAAACATGAATGGATCGATTCCTTCTTTCATGTAAACTCCGTTTAATTTGTTTATTTTCATCTGTTTAAAATATTTTAAAATGTATATCATCACAAATCATTCAGTTTTTGTAAGAACCAATAAACATATCATACAGTCTTCTTTCTATGTATTCATGGAAAAGTTTAAAATTTTATTAAATGACCATAAACAAACACATCCTTAAACGTCCACGAACATTAATGAACAAATGACATCTGTTTATTTTGTTCATTTAAGTGAACAAACGAAATATATTGTTCATCTTTATTTGTTTAATAAATATATAAAAACAAACGAACTTCTTGTTCAACATTTCCTCAGCAATTCGCTCGATGTCTGACTTGTTTAACAGGTAGAAAATATACCACCAAACATCTATTAGGGATTCTTTTAATTGGATTTACTTTTAATAAAATGTTAAAACTATATTTTATCATTGGTTGTTATTTTATCATTGGTTGTTATTTTATCCTTTAAGAGAAAGAGGAACAATTTTTGCAAGTAAATAATGTTTTGAGGGACCATTTATGTAATTTTTAAAGACCAGTGACCATATCCATAATTTCGACCAAACCACAAGGACCATTTCTGTAATTTACTCTTATACATATTACAACTTGACAAATGTCAAATCCAATACATAGAAGAAGGTACAAATAGCATAAACTTTTTTTCTTTTACCCTCGTGACTCTTCCTAGGTATGATAACAGAAGTCATGTTTAGCTTGTTAACAAATACCCGTTAAAAGAGGTGTCAACTAAAGAAGTTAACCTTGACTTATTTTATAAAATATTATTCTCTCTGAAACCAATTAAAGAGTTTGTACTAAGGTAGAGTTGTAGACGAACTGAATGAACTTTAACGGTTGCTTATCCATGTTCTTCATTTTAATTTAACTGAACAAATGAATAAACACGAATGGATCGATTCCTTCTTTCATGTAAACTCCGTTCAAT
Source organism: Centrapalus pauciflorus (assembly GCA_020465985.1). NCBI lineage: Eukaryota > Viridiplantae > Streptophyta > Magnoliopsida > Asterales > Asteraceae > Centrapalus > Centrapalus pauciflorus. Next base: position 126,307 of record JAANYP010002179.1, on the reverse strand, counting down.
TTGTTTATTTTCACTTGTTTAAAATATTTTAAAATGTATATCATCATAAATCATTCAGTTTTTGTAAGAACCGATATCATACAGTCTTCTTTCTATGTATTCATGGAAATTTTTAAATTTTTATTAAATGACCATAAACAAACACATCCTTAAACGTCCACAAACATTAATGAACAAACGACATCTGTTTATTTTGTTCATTTAAGTGAACAAACGAAAAATATTGTTCATCTTTATTTGTTTAATAAATATATAAAAACAAACGAACTTCTTGTTCAACATGTCCTAAGCAATTCGCTCGATGTCTGACTTTTTTAACAGGTAGAAAATATACCACCATACATCTATTAGGGATTCTCTCGATTGAATTTACTTTTAATAAAATGTTAAAATTATATTTTATCATTGGTTGGTTTTTTGTATGTCATAGGTAATCATGATCTAAACTACGGGAGTGTTTGATACGTTGGAATGAAAGGTAATGGAATTATATGAGGTTAGATAATAGATATAGTTTTGTTCTGTGATGAAAAGATTGATTTTCAATGAGAGTGAGTAGAGAATTGAGTTTAGTGTAAATTTTATCTCTCCATTTCGTTCTCCATATGGAGAGAATCCAAACAATAGGAAGGGAAAGTTTTAATAGTATTTTCTTGGTTTTTTTTATATCAACATCTATTTATTATAACTAACATTGATTGAAAAAACCAATAAATTTCATTTCATTTCATTCTAGCATACCAAACGTCCCCTAAGAACACCACCTAAGTCAATCAATTACCCATCTAAGATGTTCGATGGCCTTCTTGATCAACTTTGATAACAAGTCAATCCTAATTGATTCTTGAATCAATTCGTTGTCACCATCGATTGGCTCCTTTGCTTTAAAAACAGACGTATAGTCCACTTGATCTCTGAATTCTGACGAGTCTCCATTTCTTGAGTTCTCGAGGCTTACTAATCAATCCTATCTTTTGAATTTGCAAGCGAATCTATGATTGAAAGATATTCTATGTTTTAAATATGAAGAAGATAAATAGCCTATTATTAGTTCGAGCAAGCCGCTATGGTGAAATCGGTAGATAAGCTGCTCTTATGAAGCAATGCTAGAGCATCTGGGTTCGAGTCCAAGTGGCGGCATGTGAAACAAGTGATTTCGTGTCATGATTTGAATCTGCAAATTGATTTAGATGTCACTGAAGGAAGGTAGCTTGCCGATCAAAAAATTAATCCAACACCTATACTACTGTTTGCGGTTAAACATTTTCATGGTTTCAATAAAAAATAATGTAATTACTAAAATGATAGAAAGGAAATAATGTGAACAGATCAATACGATAAAACAATTTATAGTACCTTGAATAGCGACAATTACAATTACATACTTACATGTACCTTGAACGTTAAAGCTAAACATGTCGAAACCAAAGAAAGTTAACATCTACCCAATTAGAGTTAAAAGGACCTCGGACAACAACCGAAGAAAGTTAACATCTATTGAACAAATTCTCTCTTTTACGATAACCAAATTTCCAAGTTGCATTATTGTTAAAAACTCTCAATTAATGATTTTGGGCCAGTTATTAAGGTCTTCGGCCCATGTTTGGGTTACCCACCACTCCACCAGAACAAGCGCCATATATTTATTTTTAGTTTCTTGCTAATATGGGAACAATAATATTAGGTGTTTTTTTAGTTTTTTAAGAGATCAAATATTTGAAGTGCTTTTAATATTTACAGTTATAACAAAATGTTATTCATCTAAAAGAGCTTATTAAAAAAAACAAATGAAGCTTTAGATTGCATTTGTCACCAAGAAATCAAGAAAATGGAAGCACATGAGATATATAATTTAATCTATCAGGTAATAAGAGTCTCTTAATTCTCAAAGGAATGAAATAAAATATTTATCAAAATGAATAGATTCAACGATATGAAAAGGGAATGATGGTCTTAATATTTTTTCTTTATTTTCTAAGTTAATATTTATATATGTGTCACTGTCATTTATAAAAAAAAATTTTATAAAGTTAAACGATTCCACCGTACAAAATAATAACTTAATGTAGATAAATCTAATGCATCAACTTGCCATATATGTAAGAAAAATAACACTTCACTTGTCGAATCTTACATGATTGTAAATACTGAATAAGATCACTTTAGTTAAAAAAACAATTTGTCGCACATAACCCACAACTTTCTATTGCCTACACATATGATTCTCATCGAGCACATCCACCCATGGGATAGGAGAATTGAAGCGACGGTTGGATCCCATCAATCCCAAACTTTTTTCCATACCCCTTTGGTTTTATTACGATAAAACATAACATGATTTAAAGATTTCACTTCCATATCAAATAATATCGTTTAGAACATATGATTCTCAACGATCAAACCCCACCCATACGATTCTCAACGAGCAATTCTCCCATGAGATATAGCGGAAGGGACACTTGAATCCCACAAACGCCAAACTTTTTTCATACCCCTTTGGTTTTTTTTACAATAAAACATGATATGATTTAAACTGCTTAAAAAGATATATTTATATAATTTTATTTGCTTTTAAGTATATAACGGGTAACTGTGAACCAAACCGCGGGTAACCGAAATCGAAAACACGGTTCACATGTTAACTACTAACCGAACCGTGCACACCCCTACTCTTTCCCACACCTCTTTGGTTTTTTCACAATAATACATAACGTGTTTTAAAGATTCCACTTTCATATTAAATGATAGGGCAAATGACCAAAAATAATAACAACTTTTGACATTTTTATCATTAATAATAACATTATTTATTTTTTATTATTAATAGTAACAACTTTTTATTTTTCTATCAATAATAGTAATGGGTGACCTGCAAACCTGTTTAGCAGGTCACCAACTTTCATTTATCAATAATAGTAACATCTTTTCAGATTTTTATCAATAATAGTAATATATCAAATTAAAAACATAATTTATTTTATTTTATTAAGTTTTCTAATATTTCATAAACACCAAAATAAACCAAATTTTTATTCCGAATATTTACGGATAGATAATATTCGATTATTTATTCACAACTACATATAATATTAATAAAAAATACTACGAATCATTGCAATTTTCACTTATTCCAACAAAAAAACTACGAACCATCATTTTCTTAGTTTTTCAAAATAAAATAATACAAATCGTTTCATTTTTTAGTTTTTTCCAATATAAATGTATCATAGTTTTTTTATTTAAAAAACAAAAAATCAAAATGGGTCTCAATACTTTTCATTCATAAAACTATAAACCACAATGATGCATGATTTTTCCATTCATAGAAAAACTAAAAAAATGAATGGGTCGCAATACTTTTCATTTGGAATAAAAAAATTACAAATTGAACGTTTTTTTTGTTAAGTTCCGAACGAAATTGATTACAAATCGTTCAACTTTTAGCTTTCCCGAATGAAAAACTACGATCCAATCATGTTTATAAGTTTTTTTTTTTACAAAAAACTATAAATCATTTTGAGTTTTCGTACAAAATAATTGCAACTCATTTATTTTTGTGTTTTTAACAACGAAAAAAACACTTGCTAAACCAATTTCCATAATTTAGCACCTTATAACACAATCAACTCATTTAAATTAGAGGTTTCTTACCTTCCCAAGTTAAAGAACTCCACAAGTCAAGATAAAGATGAATTCCAGAGCTCAATTCGATCCGTTACGACTTTTTTTCCTACTGTTTGCTCTTACAAACACACACATCACTTCTCAATTGTTTTTGGATTGAATGAAAATGAAGCAAATAGTTCAACGTGTATAAACATATAGTTTATAATGCGGGTTCGACACCAATACCCGACCTGTTATCAATATTTCATAATTAATATCAATATTCCCATTTAATTCGGTGGTCTCATAATTATTAATAATCCGCTAGAATTATAATCCGGTGACATGTATACTCGACTCCGAAACGTGTTCATTTCACTAATCGTCATACCATTGCCCCAACCAATATTAATAATTTAATTAACCAATAAATTTAATCCACGAAATATTTCTCAAAGACGGGGTGTTACAATTTTTAACTACACAAAGAATATGAATAATTTTGGTTTATAATTTTTCTGCTTGAAAAATATTGCAACCAACTTTTATTTTTAGTTTTTTATATAAAAAAACCTACAACCCATTTAGATCGAAAAACTAAAAAACCAAAATAGTTCATATTATTTTGTTGGAAAAAACTAAAAATAGAATGATTTATAGTTTTTTAGTTTGGAAAAATTGAAATTGAAATGATTCGTAGTATTCTTTTTCGTTCATATTATATATAATTGTGAATAAATAATCAAATATTATTTAATCGTAAATAAATATTCGGAATAAAAATTTGGTTCATTTTAGTGCTTATGAAATATTAGAAAACTTAATAAAACAAAAAAATCATGTTTTTATTTTGATATGTTACTATTATTGATAAAAATCTGAAAAGATGTTACTATTTTTGAAAACTGAAAAGTTGGTGACCTGCTAAACAGGTTTGCAGGTCACCCATTACTATTATTGATAGAAAAATAAAAAGTTGTTACTATTAATGATAAAAAATAATTAATGTTACTATTAATGATAAAAATGTCAAAAGTTGTTACTATTTTTGGTCATTTGCCCTAAATGATAATATCGTATAGAACACATGTCATATTGATCACAATTTGGATTCTCATGAAATTATGATATGTTAAGAGATTTATTTTGGACAACATTCCAAACACAATTATTAATTAACTCTACATGGAATCTGGGAGTTGAGAGAGTTCTATAAAAAACACTCCCATCAATTTGTAAATCACTGAATTACCGATAATTGTGCAAAAAAAAACCCTTTAACTTGTCAGTTTTTTGAAATTAAAACCCCAAACCATTTTTATTTGCATAGAAAATCACGAACTAACTAAAAATCAGTAAACCAATGTTTTATCAATGGGTAACTGGTTGAAACCAGTTATTAGTACTACGTGGACCGGTAAATAACCTACGTGAAATAAATTTTAATTGTTGAAATAGGTTGTCAAATATTACACATCATTTAAACCCACATTGATAATTTTTAATTGTAATTTTTAAACGTGATTGCATCATCAGGGCCGGCCCTGAGCCTGGTCCACATGGGCCACCGCCCAGGGCCCAATTCAGTATAAGGGGCCCAAAAAAAATTTATATTTAATATAGCCCACCTGTCTAGTATTAGCTTATATATTTTTTGGGTGATAAAAAACATAAATAATGTGTTGGTTTAGCTGACAATCATTTTATCTTGGAATCCTAATGGCAGGGGATCGAATCCCATTGAATGCATTTTTATTTTATTTTATATATCATCACTACCACTTGTATTTTCATCTATAAATACCGTCTACTTACTTTATATCAATATATTATCCATCAAATTCAATATTTATACTTTTGTATTTCAATGAGTTTGATTTTTTTTTATTTTTGTTTATCACATGATTTATGTTATTTATTATGCAACTATTAAAAATATTAATGAGACATGTACTTATTTATTAGGATGTTATTTATTTTTGACACATATGTTTATCGTTTATATTATGAATCATTTAAAATTTAAACTTTTTTACTCAATTTACTAATAAAAATATAATTTAAAATTGTATGTAACTTTTGCCCAATTTATAATCATACGAATAAAAAGTATAACCTTTTTTTTCTCAATATTATTTAATTGTAACTTTTCTATACGAATTTTGCTATATATATAGAGGGCCCTTTTTAAGTGCTTGCCCCGGGCCTTAAAAATGATAGGACCGGCACTGTGGATCATCAACAGAAGTTTAAATGATGTGTGATATTTGGCAACCAGTTTCAACAATTAAAATTTATTACACGTAGGTTAATTACCGGTTTACATAGGATTAATAACCGGTTTCAACCGGTTACCCATTGATAAAACCTTGATTTACTGATTTTTAGTTAGTTCGAGGTTTTCAATGCAATGAAAAATTGTTTAGGATTTTAATCACAAAAAACTGAAAAGTTAGAGGTTTTTTACACAATTATCTCATTGCCAAAATACCAACTTTTAAATTTTAAAGAAATATAAGTATTAAGTTGATCAAGAAAGTAATATAATTAATTAAACAAATTAATCACAAAAAGATGTTATTAATTGTTTAATGAAAGCATCACGAATGACAGATAAGACATACACGATACCTATGACTGCCTACGTGCCTGAAAATGAAAGCATGTGAAAATAAATTTCCATTAAATACCAAAAATTATCCCCCCTTAAATTTTAAACACCAATAACTGATTCTCGTATATAAATGTTTATTAACAACCATTAAATGTTAAGTGTGTATTTTTGAGTTTGTACTCATTTATGTAGTGTATTCTTTTGTGCACATTTGGTAGTCAAACTTTTAAAAATGTTTCAATTAGGTAGTTGGGTGACTTGGAAACCGGCACCAGCCGGTCACCATGCTTACGTGGACGGTTTTTTCAAGAAAAATGACATCAAATAGCTATGAAATTTTAAGTTTGTACACATTTATGTTGTTTACTTTACTTTTGTGCACATTTAGTAGTCAAACTTTTAGAAGCGTTTCAATTAAGTAGTTGGGTTACCTAAAAATTGATACCAACCGGTTATGATACTTATGTGGACATATTTTATGATATAGAAGAATGAGAGAATTATATATATATATATATATATATATATATATATATATATATATATATATATATATATATATATATATATATATATATATATATATATATATCTAGGGGTGGATTCAATGGAAAACCACTATGCACCTGAAAACTATGGAAACCTACGCATACCGTCCGATTTGGTGCATTTCATGAAAAACGCAGTGGCATGATCGTAAATAAGGTGATGCAACACGCAGGATTTTGATGCATCACGCGGGGAATTTGATGCATTTGTGGTGGTGCAGTGCGGTTTTCACAAGTTTTCAGGTGCATTGTGGTTTTCCATTGAACCCTCCTCTCTCTCTCTCTCTCTCTCTCTCTTTATATATATATATATATATATATATATATATATATATATATATATATATATATATATATATATATATATATATATATATATATAGGTGGGATCATTGCAGAACCTTAATTTAGTGCAGAACTATAGAACCAATCTAAATCATTGGATTAATACATAACACTAGGGATAAGATGGTAATTATGCAATTAACATTGAATTAATAGTAGCCTACCAAGTTTGACCATTTTTTACTCTTTTAATATCGAAGGTACATGCAGTGTTGAATGTGTGTTATAAACTGTAATTCGACATTGAATGATCTCTATATAATATATTGAATGGAGGTTTAGGTAAAAAAAATTTTCACGAAAAATAAACACGTAAATTTTTTTCGAAAAAAATATATCATTACTATTCTCATTAAATCAACCAACTTTTGACTACTAATTTTGACCATTATTTTGGTTTTGTCAATTTTGAATGTACATGCAGTGTTGCATCAACGTTGGATATACGACATCAAGTGTTCATTCGACATTGAATTATATCGGTCATGCTACATTGCATCGTGGTCTGGGTAATTTTTTTTTTACGAAAAATAAACACGTAAAATTTTTCGAAAAAAATATGTCATTACTGTTCTCATTAAATTAACCAACTTTTGACTACTAATTTTGACCATTATTTTGGTTATGTTAATTTTGAATGTACATGCGGTGTTGCATCGACGTTGAATGTACGATATCAAGTGGTCATTCGACATTGAATGATTCCGGCCATGCTACATTGCATGGTGGTCTGGGTAATATTTTTTTTACGAAAAATAAACATGTAAATTTTTTTTGAAAAAAATATATCATGATCGGTCTCGTTTTAAAGAGTATAAAATTCTCGTTTTTATGGTATAATTTTTTTGATTTAACAATTAATCATATTAATGTTATTTTAATTTAAAGAACAATGATATTTACTTTATTAATGTCAATCTTTTTGCTATTTCCAATCTATTCCTTTTTTTATCACTGAAAGAATTAAAAAATCACTAATGTCAATCTTTTTTTCACTAATTACAAACTCTATGGTTTTAATCAAGACCATTAGATTAATCTAATCTATGGACGATATTGGTTCTACGGTTCTACACTAAATTTAGGTTCTGCAATTATCCCATATATATATATCTTTGTAAACTTTTAATATTACACATATATCCTTGCAAAATTCCTTACATATATATCCTTCTAAATATTTAAATCTCACGTATATATCCAAATGGCTATTTTAAATTTATTTTATCATTTAAAAAAATTTTGAATACCTAAACCATCATCTTAAATTCCAACAAAAATAAATTAGAAAAATAAAGAAATATCGTTTTCTAATTTAATTCAATAATAAATTAATTAAAAAATGATATTTAATATTTTTTTAAATGATGTAATTAAATTTAAAATAGTCATTTGGATATATATGTAATAAGAATGTTTGTAAGAATATATACATAATATTCCAAATTATAAAAATATGCCAACATAAGCAAAGTAACCGGTTAGTATCAATTTTTAGATAACCCAACTACCTAATTGAAACAATTTTAAAAGTTTGACTACTAAATGTGTACAAAAGAAAAGTACACAACATAAATATGTACAAACTTAGAAGTACATAGCTATTTGATGTCATTTTTCTTGAAAAACCCATCCACGTAAGCATGATGACCGGTTGATGCCGGTTTCCAAGTCACCCAACTACCTAATTGAAACATTTTTGAAAGTTTGACTACCAAATGTGCACAAAAAAAGTACACTACATAAATGAGTACAAACTCAAAAGTACACAACTATTTGACGCCATTTTCTCTTCTTTCTAATAAAACTTTTGTTTTTCAATCATACTTCTAAGGGATAATGGTACCAAATAGCTATATACTTTTAAATTTGTTTACATTTATGTAGTGTACTTTTATTTGTCCACATTTGGTAGTCAAACTTTTTTAAAAGTGTTTCAATTAGGTAGTTGTATGACATGATTACCGGTACAACATGTTACCATGCTAAGTTAAACTTTCTTTTTGTACACATTTATGTAGTGTATTTATTCTTTGTGCAAATGGTAGTCAAACTTTTAAAATTTGTTTCAATTAGGTAGTTGAGTGATCTGATGTTACCGGTCATCAGGTCACTCAATTACCTAATTTAAACACTTTTAAAAATACATAACATAAATGTGCACACAAAAGTACATTACATAAATGTGTACAAACTCAAAAGTACATATATAGCTATTTGGTGTCCTTTTTCCTACTTTTAAAGTCATTATATTATATAAATGACAATTGATTTTAAGAACGATACAAATTAAGTATATATACATATTACAACATATAGGGAATGTCTGACAAAACTAATTAAAATTACTAGAGCTTTTAAATTTATAAATGAATTTGATAAAAAAAAAACTAAAAGAGTTGAATTACATGACCACTTGTAAACATAAATAATATAAAAAGATATTAATATTAATCATAAATTGTATCCTATAAAATATGTTCAAAATAATGAAATCATAAATTGATGGAAGGAAATCATGAAAAACAGTATGCTTCTTGATCATAAATGGATCATTTCATTGGATCCATGGATGGTACCCATGGTTTGACTTTGTTTTTGATAAACCGAATCTGGTTGGATGTTATGTAATGTTAGTTAGACCTAAAGAAATCAGATGACTAAGAACGAGCAGGATTATGGTGTGGAACAATGGAACCCAGGGTCGTCCCATTGATTTTGGAGGCCCTGTGCATGCGATTATAACATAGACTCTTAAATATTTTAAACTACTAAAATGTTCATTTTGAGACTCAATTTTAATAGGTAAACTAGAGGTCGTGAGCAAAAAAAAAAAAAGATTAGTTTTGACATAAATTCCATTTTAACGCTGTATGCACAACGCGTATGCGTCAAATTCAAAAAAAAAAAAAAGAAAAAAAAAGAAAAAGACTCGAACTTAAATCTGTATTATGACCGTGAGAGCTTATGGAATTTGAGGCCCTGTGCGGTCGAACATTACGCACACCCTAAAAGCCACCCCTGATGGAACCCCATCCAAGTATTGACATTTTGCAACCCTTTAGTAGGATTTCTCAGAATTGATAAGATTTTAACCAGGATCTTAAGATATGCCATAAGATCTTAAGATCTTGATCTGATCCAATCCTATTTTTACTTAAATTCAATATAAAAAAGTTTATAAATGAATCAGTTTTGTTAAATAAAAAGGTAGACATGTGCTAATTATCTAATTTGTGTTAATAACAAGATTCATACAATTTTGGTGTTTAATATTTTAAAGTATAAATCAGTAGTGATGTTATTAAATTATTAAAATTTTAAGAGTTGTATTAAATTATGTTATAATGTTTGAATTTTAAATATTTTATCTATTTGACATAAAATTATTTTTTGATGTAATCTATACTATATATAATAAGAAAACCACTTGGAGTTTCTGGACCATTGGATGGAAAGAAATCAATGGTCCAGATTAATGACAACTCATAATTATTTATGAAATGTCTCTTGTACCCTTAATTAAAATCAATAATTAGATCTATGCCATTTTTTTAATTCATTTTCCAAATTTACTACATTACCTTAATTACATTAAATTTTGATTTTAATTTTTTCATTAATGAACTAATATTTACCTAAAATAAATATTATCTGTTTTTAATAATACAATATAATAATATTTTTTTAATTAATATCAAACAACTGAGTATTTTTTTAATCTTTAATTTAACTAGCCTTCAATTTTTTTTATTGTAATTATATATAAATTTTATAATAATTTATTTAAATATAAAAAAATATGTATTTTCTAAATCAACCCATGTAATACATGGGTTGATTAACCTATATATTATAATAAAACAAATTCATGTCACATGTCACTTCTACAATACAATAAAATTTTATTGTTCCACCTCTTTTTCCCAAATTTAACACCTTAACTTAATTGCATTAAGTTTTGACTTTATTTTTCTCATTAATTAATTAGTAATAAATTAGATTTTGTAACATTTAAAATTAATGTTTACCTAAAATAAATATCTATAATTATTATCCATAATAATCATAATTAGATCCAAATGTAATAATTTGAATTAGCTGTGGAAATTATTATTATTATGTATAATAAAGAAAAACATCAAATGTCACGTGTCACCTCTACGTTCACCTAAAAGATAATTACAACTTATAAAAAATAAAAGATAAATACAATTTAATATTTTTAAAAAAGATAAATATACTCTATTTTTTAGTCTGTAAATAATAAAAAATAAACACAATTATTATTTTTTTATGTTTTTATTTTTACTCATATACATTTTATATAAATAAATTTAATTAAAAATATCCACGTAATACGTGAGTTATAAACTAGTTATAACACATAAAAAAGACAATATTATTTTAATAGAATCACAATCTCGATCTTGTGCAGAAAAAAACAATCTAATGTAAGATTTCGATTCCGGCAATCTTGCCAAAAAATGTAACATAAAATTTATTTTATTTTATCTTTTTTTATTGGTCATCGATACTATTTGTTTTGTCAAAATCAAAAATTAAACTTTATATTATTTTTCTTGGTCTAATTAACATTTTTTATGTTAACTTTATCATCAAAAGTTGAGTTTTATGTTAACTTTCTTGACAATTTGTCCATGATCAATAATTGCAACAAAATACATTTCTTACATAAAAATTAAAAAACAAAAAAAGGGGGTTATGGTTATAAACATAAGATTTCAAATGTCGAGATGATTGATGAGATACAAAGCATTGCTACTCAACCTTGCAATAGTCACAATGCTACTCGTGATCTTCTTCCTCACTGCCGGACTCACTTTCATCTCAGATAATTCATCACTGCAAGTGTACTCGTCCGAAATGGCGGCACTAGTCCACGCCTGCGCGTTAGAAATCACAAACTTCTTGTTAACAGACGAAGAACGGAGGCTCGAAATCGCCTTCAACGAGTCCTTAATTTCATCAATGGAGTCTTGGATCTCTTCGATGCAGTCTTTGAGGACGTTGGCATGACTCTTGGTGATGTTCTTGGTCTTTGATAGTTTGGAGATGGTGGAGCGGGTGGCGGAAGCAGATTTCAGGGTGGCGGAGAGGGCTTGTTTAACGAGTCGAATGGGGTTTGATTTGATGGCGGTGGAGTAAGGGAGGAGGGAGGTTAAGCAGACTGATGGGTAAGTGGTGGCGTTGCATGAGGTTTTGACAAAATTGGTGTAGGTGGCGGTGGTTTTGGGCGGCGGTTTGGTGGTGGTGGTGGTGGATGATGACACCGGAGCAACGGCCATTGCCATGGACATGAGTATGAGAAAGAAAAGTGAGAGGAACTTGATTTGTTCCATTGCTGGTTGCATGGGTGATATGATGATGATGATATTGAGTAACATGCATGCTTTTCTATTTATAGGGAACTAAAAAGAGACATGAATTTATATATGTTTTTAAATAAATGCTAGCAACTTTAAGCAATTTAATAAGGGTATATATGCACAGTACCCCTCAATTGCTAATCACATGTACCACATTCTTAATGTGAGAGAATATTAACTTTTTATTATTGGATATCACGTCATTAACAGAAATCATGTGAATAAGATGATGTATGATTAGTTAAAATTAAGCAGAGCGGGGCGTACATATAACAATGTCCTTTATGACTGAGAATATTTAACATTAGATTAATTTGAAGGGTTTATGTTGAAAAAAATTCATATGCTATATATTTTGTTTTTATTGATTTAGTTTATTCATATTTTTATTATAATTATTTTTTTAATCATATATTTATATTTACTTTGATCACTTTACTTTGAATGGATGAACTAAGTTGATTAAAATATCAAAGTATGATATTTTTCAACAATATATATATATATATATATATTTTACACTAGAACATACATACTCATCTAATAAGTATAAAAAAAATAAGGCAGAAATAGGGGAAAAAAAAAAAACACAGAGATATAAAACTTAACATGTACAGTATATGTGTTGGTTTCTTTAATATTAAATTTAATTATGTTTATAACTAGCTTGTAAGTACTGTAATGATACATTTTGTGTGAGTTGATTTTTATTTCAATTAATGATACACGTTCAACATATTAATTACGTAAAAATGGTTAAAACTATATATTTGCATATTGTCTATTCTATTAAAAGAGTAAATAGATACCACTTCCACTTGACAATAAAATAGAATGTCAATTGACGTAATCTGAAAGCGACACGTGTAATAATCTATAAATTCTATGTTAAAATATAATTTAATTACTTAATATAATTTAGAAAAAAAACTTACGTCATTATCTTGGAACTCTTTTTTTAAATTTGTGTCCACAACTTATGTCTTTCATTACCTTCTTATGTAAACTTTTTAATAATATTAAAATAAATAATTAAATTGTTTTAAAAATGACTATTTACCAGATTCCTATAATATTTTTCTTTCTTTGTTATTATTTAATTCTTAGTTGTGTATATACTTTTAGTTATCTGATTTATATATTTTCTATAATTTTTTTAACGGTATAGTATAACTACTTTGTTGTATGTAAAATAATTTTTTAAATTTATACAAATTAAAAAAAACCATTTAAGCGTTTTGTGTACTACACACGTAATAAACTAGTATTATATTAAACCCAAAACAATGTAGCTATGTTTTTCCACATGTACCAACATGTATTATGTATGTATTTATGTGGATGCACGAGTACAGATGTGGTTTATCAAAAGATGCATGTGGAGATCTTTGACCTATTACAGAAAAAGTCAACACATACAGTTTTCTAATTATTTATTAATCATTAATAGTTCAAAACTTCAATACAATAATCTTCCATCACCCCTCCACCTTTGAAAATGCATGCATGCAATTGAATAAAATAACAACTTAAAATTATTTACTATTAATATATTTATTCATAAACTTTTTATTAACAGTTGTTAAATAATTATAAACAGATTTGTTTTAAAATTATTTAATAAATAGTACTTTACATATTTGTTGTTACTTGGGAACAGGTAAATAGATCGATCATACACAAATACAGTAAGTATCTAGCTAGCTAGTAAGCAACATTTATATATTAAGTACTCATCTATAAAAATTTGACACATCACGGTTATTTAGTTTTTGCATGTTTTAAATGACTTATATTCATTATTTGATGCCAATGAACTAAATGAAACTTATTTATTTTGATTCATTGAACGTAATGATCGAAGTGATTATCTTACATATAAAAATCCTGAAAATGTAATGAACCTAATGAATCTTATGTATCAAAGTCAATGAATGTAATGAACTCATTGAAAGCATATTTTCTTTGATTTAAAACTTGTATATATAAAACAGGATATATAAAAAAACTTATTTCAGTTGGTGTTTACAATGCTCACTATATAAATGGTGCTCACATGATCCTATCCCTACATATATATGCATACACATACATACATACATACATACATACATACATACATACATACATCTATATATGTATGTAGGATATTATTTTGTATTTGATCCTACGTGTACAGAAGGAACTAGTGAATAGGGGTGGTAATTTTGACCCAACGGGCGAATGGGCAGGATTGTCAAATTGACACATCGTAGAAAAACTAAGATAAAACATGCATAATTTTTTTAAAAAGGAAAATTTATATAACGATGTATTAAACAAATTGTTCATTGAAATTTTTTTTTATAATTATGTAAAATTTATGACTTTTGATAATCAACCCGTTTAAGCCGTTTGCTTGAACGGACCGAAATTGACATCCTACCGGTGGCAAAGGTCCAAATAGGCACAAACCTTCATTAGATCACATGGGACCATGAGCTGGAGGAAAAGCCCAAAACTCATGCTTGGATTCTCTAGTCAGCTTTTACCAATTGGAGTGGTGGCAAAAGTACATTGGCAATGAATCAGGCATCACGGATCAATGGCCAAGGTATGAATAAAGAGGCTCGCGCCTACATCACAAGGTATGACACACAGAAAATCCCTCTCTTCCTCATAAGGTTTTTAGAAAAATACCCCAAAAAACCCTCTCTAACTTTAGCATCGGAGTGGCTACGCAGGTTATCACTGTTACGACACTAACCCAAACTTTTCTCTGTTTTGCATATAACTAAGGTTATCCAAGGGTCATAACTAATTGCCAAGATCAGGACACAAACAGTATACATATAAAAGCCAAATTTCATTCGTTTCTTGGTTTTGTTTTTGTCAAATGTTTTTAATATGCTTTTTTAGATACGATGTTATACTTAGAGGGTGTTTAGATTTGCGTTTGAAAAAGTATTGTAGCGTTTTAGAAACTAATAATCAGATTATAGTTGTAACAAAAAGTGCTGCTGGAAATGTAGTGTTTGATTTAGCTTCTGCTATTTGCTATCATAATTATCAAATAATCAGTTTTTATATGTTTGGATTTGCGTTTTAACTTGTAAAATGACCAAATAATCACTTATTAAGCAAATAAACTACATTTTTTAACTTATGAAAAATGGTGGTAGGATTAACTCTAAACGCAAACAATCACTTATTAATGTATGCAATCCAAACACTTGAAACCAATTATTTACGTTATTATAACGTAATAAACTAATAACCTCGTTTATAACTCAAAATCTAACGCCCTCTTAAGGTTGTTATATTTGATATCCATATATACTACTTGGTGGTAGGGCTCGCATGCACCGTGTTCGGGTTGACATGTTCGGATTGATATATTCATATGTCAACTTTATCATTATTAACCCGTTTATAATCGTATCGTGTTCGGTTCCATATCATCTTTCTCGTACAGGTCTCGTGTTGATCATTTATACGAAGATTTACCAAATTGGTTTTCGATTTATTTGAGTCGGACAACTAGTTGACTTTTTAAATCAACTTTTAAATCAATAACATAAGTTTCAAAAACTATTTTCTCTAAACATTAGAAAGGTAATATATACCTCAAAATGAATAAATATACATTATTAAATAACCAAATAATAACAATAATAATTCAAAAACGAGAGACTTGTAGTTGCATTCTTCAATATAATTAAATCTAAAATTATGGTTGCATAATATTAATAATAAACAACAATAATAAAACTGACTAGTTTAATTTCATGTCGATGCATTTAAGACGAGTAATATTCGTGTGTGTTCATGTTGAGTTAGTCGTGTTCGTTCATGTCAGGTTGTCCTGTCGTGTTAAAAAGTCAGTAAGTCTCCCCTACTAGGTGGTTTCGAAATTCAAATCCAGTTCGATCAATTTGGTCCTAAAGAGCTGATGGAAAATTATGTATTATCCATTCATAGAAACATCTATATTATTAAAAGAGTAACTATACTCATTTCTGGTGAAGCCACGTGTCGTCACCATGAATCGATACGTGGCAGTTATAGATTTTAAAAAATATAAAGAAATTTAAAACAAATCTACCCAAATCTAATATAATCCACTTTTAAATTCAAATCAAATCAAATCAAACAAAATCTAATACTCTACTAACTTATTAATTAAATCTATCCAAATCTAATATAATCCACTTTTTAATTCAAATCAAACAAAATCTAATAATCTACTAACTTATTAATTATAAGATAATATAATAAAAGTTTAAAAAATATATAAGAAAATAATTACTCTCCATATATATTTAGAAATATACAAAATTAATAGGTCATAATAAATTATTAATATCACATTATATAATTTTGTTTATAAAATAATATTTATATATTTATCTTTTTATTTATTATATTTTATATATATTAAAAATATCCGCGTAATACGCGGGTAATAAACTAGTATATATTATATAATGATACAAAGGAAAGACTATCTAAAAGATTACATATATAAAAAGAATATTTGCTAGAGTAATTACAGAGATTATAATTGATCTAGAGAATATTTTACTAGAGTAATCATAGGGATTATGATTTATCTTGATTTAGCTTATCAGGTCCTACAGTACTGGTGCACAATTAAAATTTGACAATTTTTAAAGTAAATTTCTATGGAACTATATATATTATATTCTCTGTTATGTTTCCGACTAGTTTTGATGTGCAAAGTGTCTATTAATATTGTCAAGGTAAATTCCAATATATTATTCAAATATAATGTGGGTTATTTGGTTTTTAGTGAGTTCAATACCTTCAGCTTGGTTTTTAGACTTGGGTATACATTAAAACTCTACGTAAGTTTTAGGGTTAATACTGAAAAACCCAATAAACTTTGTTTAATTTTGCGGTTAAGTTTTTAAACTTTTTTTCATACTGTTGATTTGTTGAAGTTCCCAAATTAGTTTTGTGTTATTCAAAAGTACATATTTGACTTGTTTGATTACCGGTTGTCAAACAAGTAAACTTAGTTTTTCACTTGATTAATGTTGGAAAAAAGCTACAATCTTTTCATCTTTTACCGATTAACTCCCTAAACTTTTTGTTTTATTAGTTGTATTTTACTGGCAAATCCGGTAGCCGGTCAAAGATATACACTTTTGAATAAAACAAACACAATTTAGGGACTTCAACAATTTGAATAAAAAAGTTGATTTGGTTTTTTCAATGAACCCTATATTTCAGAGAAAGTTTCTATTATTATAGGGTTTGTAGTACTTATTTATTTATTAATTTTTTTTGAAGATTCTCTATTTTACATAAAGTGGAGGGGCTTTCCATGGACCAATCTTTCAATGAAACTAAACATCAACCATAATTGTTTCATGGTTTGAGTTTGATTTTAAAACCAAATTCAATTGATTATAGTTTAGGTTTAATAGGGACATATTCGAATGGATTCAAAGTATTATAACAAATACAGAAGATGAAGAGTGAAAGATTCAAATGTTTCGTTATTTAAACGTATTTCGTTAGTTATTGTTTGTTGCATATTTGAGGATTTATTTTTAAAGGTTCAGATTATATTTTGTTTTTTAATGACTAGAAAATTTTGTGGACATGGTTTGTCTTAGCGTGTGAGCATGTCTATCTCCATCTTGCAAATTCTTACACAATGAAGCCATGAAGGGTTATTTGTGTTTGCATTTGAAATTAGTTGTGGTAATAAAAAAAATAGTGAATAAATAAAATTGGACCAAAGTTAAATAAATACTAAACAAAGGGTGAAAAGTATAAATTTGTTAAAAACTAACATGTTTGTTTACCTATTAATGAAATTATTAAGAGATCATTTTATTTTTAAATGACTTCTTAATGATTCAATTAATAAGTAAACAAATACCCCCTAATTTTATATAGTTAATGACTTGGGACTAACGCGGACAAAAGATGTAAATTTAAAAGTACGATTTAAAAGCTATTTGTAACCTTAAAAAAAATCCCTTAATGTAAATATATGTACCAAGTCGCTATAGGAAGATATATTTGGTCCACATCAAACCTCGTACGCTTGCTGATTCAATAAATTGTATGTATAAAATTTTTTTCTTTTAATTAGTATATAAAGGGAGATCCATTGAAAAAACTTTATTCGTTATGAACATGATGAAAAAATAGAAAAATACATATAAGCATTCATACATAACAAGTGTTTGTAATAAGATTAATATGATATAAAAAGGTTTATAGAAGTGTCTGCTACAAAATTCATATCATTTAAAACTTTCATAGCATATTTGTAACAAGATTCATAAATTTGAAAAATTTATAGAATTCAACAAAATTTATAGGATGGAACAAGATTCATAGGTTAATAAAATGGTTCCATAGTATTTGCAACAAGATTTATAATATTCGATATGAATCTTCGAAGTCATTTAATGTTTGTTTATATATATATATATATATATATATATATATATATATATATATATATATATATATATATATATATATATATATAGATTGAGGTTCTATGGGGCACCATATGCATCGGGAACCAAATGGGAACCAAAAATGCATTGCTTGTTTACAAAGGGTGCATTAAGGGCATTTTGGGAATACTTAATAATATATTGTTAAATTATAAGATTTAATTTAATATTTATCATTTATTTAGGAAACTAAATAAAATGATTAACTACATTTCCATAAATCCATCCTCTTTTCTCTCTCTTTCCCTTTTGCTTTCATGGCTAGCCTCTCTCCATCTCTCTTTCTCTCAACCAGTTTTCACGACAATGATGAACACATTGAAGACATTGATGAACACGTTTAAATTTTAGAGATGCATCACGAAATTAACACGTTTAAATGTCGAAATGCATCACGATTTTGGTGATGCATAATGATGGAACAAAGACGATGATGAATATGGTCGAAATGCATCACGATTTTGGTGATGCATAATGATGGAACAAAGACGATGATGAATATGGTCTAAATGCATCATGTATGAAATTGAATTGGATGAAAATGCATCGTGTTTGAAGACAAATCCAATAAATTGGATGAATATGCATCATGTTTGTTTAGATTCGGATAGAATATTTTCTGAATTCAAGCATCTTCCGATTTTGCCCTTCCGCGCACGAGAAGTTATGCACCCGTGCACCCATTTTCAAGTTAATTACCCTTTTGCCACTACAATCTGAACCATTAAAATTCAAGATCTAACGGTGCATACAGGTTCCCAAAGTGCACAATGCATACAGGTGCCCCATAGAACCTGACCCTATATATATATATATATATGTATATATATATATATATATATATATATATATATATATATATATATATATATATATGTATATATATATATATATATATATATATATATATATATATATATATATATATATATATATATATATATATATATATATATATATATATATATATATATATATATATATATATAGAATCAGGTTCATCAGCGTACCTATAAGATTCCAGCGTACCCAGCGTACCCTAATGTGAATGATCATTCACATATATTTTTTTTGAATAGATATGTATAAGACGACATTATAAGACTTTTTTTTCAAAAGAAACAACATCAAAAATCTTGTGAATGGTAAAAAAAATCATGTGAATGATCATTCACACCATTCACATGGTGTGAAATGACCATTCACATGGATGACCATTCACATAAATATGCATTGAGCATTCACATAATTTTTGAGGACACAGAAAGTGTGAATGTATGTGAAATTCGTATATCATGTGTATAACATTAAATTAAACATGGTTATGAGAAAAAAAATTAAAAAAAAGTTTTTTAAGGTTGGTACCTTCGGGTGCACTTGATTTCGAGAGGTACCTTTTTGAACCTGAATCTATATATATACACATACATATATATATATATATATATATATATATATATATATATATATATATATATATATATATATATATATATATATATATATATATATGGGGAAAGTGATTGTGTGGCTGTCATGTATCTAGTCTTAGGTGTAGAACCTCTCTATACGACACAGTTTTGTTAAATTAAAACCAAAAAGCCCCTCTCACTAGCGTTTCCCATCTGAAGTGAACTCTGATCTGGTTCCTCGCCTTCTTCATCGATCTTCAGGAAATTCCTTCATCGATTTCTAGATCTCCTCCAGGAAATCAATCTCTGCACTGCAAGAGCTATCCTAATGTATGATTCTTCTCCTTATAGTATGATCAACTCTTGATACGTCTGCTATAGAGCTTATGAGAATGGATCTGTGAGTATTACCCAACAAAGCATACGAGAATTAATCTAACTATAAGGAGAAGAATCATAAGAGAAATCGAGACATTAGGTTAACTCTTTTAGTGCAAAGATTGATTTCCTGGAGAAATCGTGAGATCTATAAATCGATGAAAAGGATTTCCTCGAGCATCGATGAAGAAGGCGAGGAAACCAGTTTGGAGTTCACTTCAGATGGGAGACGCTGGTGAGAGGCGCTTTTTGGTTTTAATTTAACAAAACGGTGTCGTATAGAGAGGTTCTACACCTAAGACTAGATATATGACAGCCACACAATCACTTTTCCCTATATATATATATATATATATATATATATATATATATATATATATATATATATATATATATATAGAGAGAGAGAGAGAGAGAGAGAGAGAGAGAGGTTCAAATAAGTACCTCTAGTGTCGGTCCTATCATTTTTTAGGCCCGTGACATATACTTATAAAGGACCCTATATATATATATAAATAATATTCATATAAAAAGTTACAATTAAATAATATTGATTTTGTTGCACTATTGTCAATGTCATGTCTTTAAAAACTTCACAATCTGTCATTGTGTAATTGTTTCACAGTACTTCTCTGAACTTATCCTCAATCCATAAAACCGCAAAAAAATATTAATATTAATATCTATAAATTGGGTAAAAATTGCATACAATATTAAATTATATTTTTATTAGTAAATTGAAAAAAAGAAGTTTAAATTTTAAATGATTCATAATATAAATAGTAACATATGTGTCAAAAATAAATAACATCTCAAGAAATAATATATATCCCATTAGTATTTTTAATAATCGTATAATAAATAACATAAACCACGTGATAAACAAAAATAAAAAAATCAAACTAATTGAAAAACAAAAGTATGAATATTGAATTTGATGGATTGTATATTGATATAAGGCAAACAGACAATATCTATAGATGAAAATCCAAGTGATAGTGATGAGATATAAAAAAAATTAAAAAAAATACACACAATGGGAATCAAACCCATGCCATTAGAGTTACAAGGTGAGATAACTACCAGCTGAACCAACACATTGCCTATGATTTTTTTTGCGCGAAACACATATAACCTAATACTTGACTGCTGAGCTATATTAACATATTAATTTTTTTGGGCCCCTGAGAGTGAATTGGGCCCTGGGCGGTGGCCTAGGTGGACCAGGCCCAGGGCCGGCCCTGAGTACCTCTCGAAATCGAGTGCACCCGAAGGTACCAACCTTAAAAAACTTTTTAATTTTTTTTCCTTCACATAATCATGTTTAGTTTAATGTTATACGCATGATATATGAATTTCACATAGATTCACATTATCTGTGTCCTTAAAAATTATGTTAATGTTCAATGCATATGTATGTGAATGGTCATTCACACCATGTGAATGGTGTGAATGATCATTCACATAATCTTTTTTTACCATTCACAAGATTTATGATGTTGCTCCTTTTGAAAAAAAATCTTATAATGTTGTCTTATACATGTCTATTAAAAAAATACATGTGAATGATCATTCACATTAGGGTACGCTGGAATCTCATAGGTACGCTGATAAACCTAATTCTACATATATATATATATATATATATATATATATATATATATATATATATATATATATATATATATATATATATATATATATATATATATATATATATATATATATATATATATATATATATATATATATATATGGTTCAAGTGGGCACCATTATTTTTGCGGAGTACCTGATATACCTCGCTTAAAACCATTTTTTTGAAATTTATTTTCTTAATCATGTTTAATTTAATAATATAAGACTACTTGTAAAATAATCACACATAAACACACACTAGAATTATGTGAAAAGTGCATGTTCACATTAACTGCACTGTTGTAAACGTATGTTCACACTAAGCATGTTCATATAAATTTTTCACGTTCATATGACTTTTAATATGCTCGAAAGTGTGAATGCATGTAATTTTTACAAATAGCCTTATATTATTTGTATCTAAATGAATATGGAAAAAAAACGTAAATTTTTTTTCAGAGCAGGTTCACATATGAAACTCGTGTATTCACAGGTACTCACAGTACTCTGCATTTTTTAGATACTCACACGAACCATTTTATATATATAGACACACAAATAAGAACATAAGATTCTGAGAAACTTAAAAGTACAATTATAAAATTCAACATCTCTTTTGAAAATATGTAAACGTAACAACTTATTGACTTTATTACATCCAAAACCAACCAAAAATAGTCTAGTTTAGGTAATTTACAAAGAACCTCTAAGAAACATTTTAGCATGTGGAGCCATGGAGGAATATATGGTATGTACTAACTTGCTTGTCGAAATTTGAAATGATATGACCTTCAAACCAACCAAGACCTTCAAACTTATTCACCAATAACCATCAAAGAGTTATATATTCAGCAAATCATTAATGTTTAAGGTGAATCGATTGATCCGATGTTCTTAATTGTTATAAAACATGAACTAATATTTGCAACATTACTAATGGATTCCTCCCTTTACGTTCAACCTTTACATCAGATCACGAAAAACGTTGATGAACCGATCTCATATGTTTATGTGGATCGCATCTCAACCTAGGGTCATTTTTGACCATTCAACTTTTAAATTTGTTATATATAATCATTGAAGAACAGTTGGGTTTAACCCATATGGTCTGATGGGTGATATAGAAGTGAGAGGTCACGAGTTCGACTCCCGTCAGAATCAAATTTATATTTAGGTGGAGAAAGTCTGTTCCCATCTGGGGCAAAGGGGTAGTTTAGAAATGTAGAAGTAGGTTAGTTTGTTGTTAAAAAAATCATTAAAGTATTTTTTTACATATTTATCCATTTGGATGATAAAAATGACATTAATCTAATCTATTACTACATACAACTATTAAAAAGTTAAAATCAGGTACTAAAGTCTTTTTAACCATAAATCTAAAATGTGTTACACTCTAATATTTGTTAAATTTTGTTTTCATGCAAAACACACAAACATAAGCATTTACGGTACGTATAAATTTAATTTTACAACTTTATTTACACTCAACTAATAAAGAATTATAGGGTAGGTAATCGTCTATTTTTCGTTAAAGAATTATAGGGTAAATGCTTATTTAAATACTTTTTCACATTCATTAATGAATTATAGGGTAAATGAATGTTAAAAATGACTAGTTTTCGTTAAATAAACACAACCTTAAGGACTAAGATTATGTTTGACACGACTAGCTGTAACTTCAAGCTGTAGCTGTAGGTGGAATTTTTACTAGTTGAAGCTTTTAGGAACTAGAACTTTTTAAAAAAACTACAGTTTTATGTTTTTTGTAAATGTATTTGATAAAGTAGTATATTTGTAACTTTTAATATTAAATGATGTAAAAAGATATTGATATTAATTAAAACTTGTAGTTTACAGTTATTTGGAGGGTAAAAATGTAATTTTGTTTGAGCAAAAGTCCAAGCTCGTTTTGAAAGCAAGTTCAAGTAGATTCTCGCGGAATAGTTTTTGAAAGCTTTCAAATCAGAATCAAAAGTTTAACCTCCAATAAACCAAATGGAGCTTTTGAGCGTGTGCTTTCAAAAATAAAAAAAAAATGAAAACTTGTTTACTTAATTACAATTTCATAAGTTTACATTTTACTTTTTAAAATACCATATTTCATATTCTCTCTCTTACTTTTCTATTACGTACTCTATAATTATTTATAATACTCTCTTTCTCTCTCTTACTTTTCTATCACCTATACTATTTTTCTTATTTTTATAATCATCAATCTTATATTCTTAAAACAAAAACTTTATCATCTAAACAAGGGGTTTTCACTTTTCATAGAAACACTTGTTTTTTTTTCTAAAAACTATAACTTGAAAACTGAAATTGAAAAATTACTAGTTTTCGTTAACTAAACGCAACCTAAAGCTTCTAAAAGTTCCTGAAAGCTCTTTGTCAAATGTAACCTAAATGTAATTTTGGACAGTTAAGGACTTAAAACCAATGTAAATAGAAGATGTAAATTTAAACTTAAGATTTAAAAGGCGTGTATAACCTTCAAAAAAATAATAAGTGATATTTTGCGTGAATGAGTATGTATATTTTGAAAATTATAAATTTAAATTTAAAATTATAGATAAGCATATCTGAAAATAAATAATTAAAATTTATCATATTAATATTTGAAGTTTTATCATCTACTAATATTTTGTTATCTAATTAATTAAATTTAAATACTGTCAGCAAAATAAATAACATAAAACTTTTTCCAAATCTCTACATTTGGATTTAATCATGATCAATAGAGATAATAATGATATGCATTTATTTTAGATAAATATTAACTTAATATATTGAATATCTAATTTATTATTAGTTCATTAATAAAAAAGTTAAAATCAACATTTAATATAATTAAGTTAAGTAATTAAATTAGGAAAAAGATGCGGGAAAATGAAATTTTCATGCATTGTGGAAACGACACGTAGCACTAATTGTCTTACTTTATTAATAAAGGAGAACACAATTTGACACATTGCATCACCACATTTCACCTAGAAAAGATAAATACACTATTATTTTTATAATAAATAAAATACAAGATAAATATAAATAATTATTTTAATATCTATAAACATTAATAATTAAATCAGTTTATCCATTCTTTGACATTATTCCAAATATTATTTTTCGTCGTTACCTATTTGATATGTGTTAATTTTTAACAATTATATTAATTAAAAATATATAAATATATAATAAAAATTTAAAATAAATTAAATAAATTAGTAAAACTAAAATTAGTATATACAATATTAAAAATAAATACAGATTATATAAACAATATTAAAATTTTAAAAAGTACACATAATACAATATTAATCAAATCATACTTAATAACATTTTATTTGTTGTTATAAGTTATATATAAACGTTTTGAAATAGATTAATAAATAATATTTATGACAAATAATTAAACTTTTCTGTATTTTTTTTATAAAAATTAATATTTATACGGTTAAATATTAAGTAACCAATTATTTTAAAAAATATCCACGAATTCGGGAGCTCATATATAAATATCTGTCAAGTCGCTATAGGAGGATATATGTGGTCCACATCTGACCTCGTACTCTTGTTGATTCATTAAATTGTATGTACTAATTTTTTTTTTCTTTTAATTAATTGAAAAGAAATCCGAGACACATATATTTTTTAATCTAACAGGTAAATTCTGAACTTAAAAGATACAATACAAGCCTTGAGTTGCATTATATATATTTGCAAATAACGACAGATGATTTTAAGAAGAATAAAACTTTGATAGTAAAATTCAAGATCTCTTTTGAAAATATCAAAATCATGAGTGTAATCGAGCCGAGTCGAGTATCACCAAGCTCGAGCTCAAACTCAATTATAATATACCCTGAAACTCGACTCGAGCTCGATCATGTCTCATGTTTCAAAATCAAGATCGACTCGGTTTAGTACTCGACGCTATCGAGCTTGATCGGCTCGACTCGAATATCTAATTTTTATTATGTTGAAAGGTAAAAATTTTATTCTATATTCGACTTGATATGCTCGAGTCGAACCTCTTAGTCACCAAACATTTTAGCATGTGGAGCCATGGAGGAATATATGGTATGTACTAACTTGCTTGTCGAAATTTGAAATGATATGACCTTCAAACCAACCAAGACCTTCAAACTCATTCACCAATAACCATCAAAGACTTATATATTTCGCAAATCATTAATTTGTAAGGTGAGTCGATTGATCCGATATTCTTCAACTGTTATAAAACATGAACAAATATTTGCAAGATTACTAATGGATTCCTCCGTTTACCTTCAACCTTTACACCAGATTACAAAAAACCTTAATGAACTGATCTTAAATGTTTACGTGGATTGCTTCACAACCTAAGATTATTTTTTACCATCCAATTTTCAGATTTCTCCTATATAGCCATTAAACTGATTTACTAAAAGGGTGTTTGGTTTTGCGTTATGAGCGAGATTATAAAAAAAAAAATTTTTTTTATCAATATAAACTTTTTAAGGACGTTGCATGCTAATCTTGATAGCTTAGGGATTAAATTTTAACTTTAGATAATCAAGAAGGACTTAAGGGGCAAATCCACCAATGTAAGTGTAACAATATGTGCCTACTGCCAAGTCGCTATACGAGGGTATATTTGGTTCTTATCGGACCTCGTACACTTCTTTTGATGATTTGACAAGTAAACCATAAACTTAAAACCGTCTAATGAATGTACTTTACTAAAAGATCGTTTAATTGTTTATCTTTTGATGGAATCATTAATGAGTTTTTAAAGGTAAATTGATTTGTTAATAATTCGAATAGAAAAACTATACAAGTAAAATCCAAAACCACCTCCAACACATCCAAAACCCACCAAAATTCGTCTAATGAAGGTAATTTACTATATCCTCTTATTAGAGGGTGTTTGATTTTGCTTTATGAACGAGATTATTAGCTTATTACGTTATAATAACGTAAATAATTGGTTTAAAGTGTTTGGATTGCATACGTTAATAAGTGATTATTAGTTAATCCTATCACAGCTTTCACTACTAGAAAATTGACTTTTACCGACGGAATTTCCGACGGAAAAAATCCCTCGGTATTACCGACGGATTACCGATAAATTTCTGACGGGTTGTGTTTATGCAAATTACCGAAGGATTACCGAGGGTATACCGACGGAATTTCCGACGGAAAAAATCCCTCGCTATTTCGTCGCTAATACCGAGAGTTTACCGAGGGATTACTAACGGATAAATTTGTTGTCGGTAAACACGTCTCTCGGTAATCCGTCGGTAACATTCCCTCGGTAAACACTCGGAAATCCCTCGGTAAAATATTCGTCGGTAATCCATCGGTAACATTCCCTCGGTATGCCCTCGGTATGTCTTTTGTCGGTAATCCCTCGGTAAATTCTCGGTAATTCCTCGGTAATCCCTCGGAAACATTGTGTTTTCCATTTTCTAGAAAAATAGGTCGTTAAATATGAATACAATTCAAATACACACGTACGTCCATATACATGTTAAAACCGAAGACATAAATTAGTTGTATTTGTTGATATTAATAGGTAATGAGTTACTTTTTTAACAAATAATATATATATATATATATATATATATATATATATATATATATATATATATATATATATATATATATATATATATATATATATATATATATATATATATATATATATATATATATATATACATAATCCATATATATAATCGGTTATAACATTAAATGAACAATAACTACTTGTTACGATTTAAAAAGTCATTTATGTTATGACATTAAGCAAAAAGTACTTGTGAATGTCAAATATGGCTCATGATAACTTATTATAAACTGATAAGAACAACTAACGTTAGTTAATGTAAAATGTAACCCATTATAACTTGTTATAACCTATATGACCAATAAGTATTTGTTAATGTCCTATATGGTCCATTATAACAGGTTATATGACATAATAGGATTAACTAACATTTGTGAAGGCCCAACAAGGCTTATTACAACCTGATATTAACTCTTATATTTGTTAAGGTTCAACATGTTTCATTTAAATAAACAATACCTATTATAACTTTGTTACGAATTTAAATGAACAATTAGTAGTTGTCAAGGCCCAACATTACTCGTTATAATATGTTATGACCTAAATTAGTTGTTAAGGCCCAATATGTAACACTGTAACATGATGGTAACAACTAAAGTTTGTTAAGATACAACATGATCCATTATAATATGACCGATTAGCCATCGTCCCTTCGAAGATTGTAGTCATTATTTGAATATTTCAAAATATCGTAATCCTAACAAATGCCTAAAGACCCACATTTCACTCGGTAATCCTATCTCATGTATACTGTCTAGGGTTCCCGCATAACAAATGCCCGATTTGAATATTTCAAAATATCGTAATAATAATAACACAATCTGGTCCATAAAAATGAACTTAAATTAGGAAGTCGATAGAACTTAGCTAAGTTGGTCTTCTAGCTATCCAGTCTCACTATTTTAATGCATACTTTAGCATTTAATAATTATTAAGTTTGGTTTGCAATTATTGTTTGTTCAACTTAAAATGTTTCTTTGATAAGTGAACCTTATTTTATTAATAAATCGTTAATATATTTTTATTCCATTTTGGGGTTATGTTCTAAATTAATCTAATTAAATGAGTATATATATATTTCTAAAATGTTAATGAATCCCTCGATATTTCGTCGGTAATCTGTCGGTAAACACATCTCTCGGTAATCCGTCGGTAACATTCCCTCGGTAAGCACTCTGAAATCCGTCGGTAAAACATCTCTCGGTATTCCCTCGAAAACATTCCGTCGGTATGCCCTCGGTATGTATTTTGTCGGTAATCCCTCGGTAAATTCGTCGGTAATTCCTCGGTAATCCCTCAGAAATATTGTGTTTTCCATTTTCCAAAAAAAAAAAGATCATTAAATATGAATACAATTCAAATACACACGTCCATATACATGTTAGAACCGAAAATATAAATTTTAGATGTGAAATCCATTTAAGTCTGAAATGTAACAAACAATCTATTTTCAGTTAAGATCTGAAATCAAGATTTTAGAGGTTTTTAAGATGAACAATAACACGCTGGGAACAACTAGTAGCAACAGTATGTTATAACATTAGATGAACAATAATTACTTGTTACGATTCAACATAAGTCATTATAACGTGTTATGACATTAAACAAAAAGTACCTGTGAATGTCAAATATGGCTCATTATAGCTTATTATAAACTGATAAGAATTACTAATGTTAGTTAACGTAAAATGTAACTCATTATAACTTGTTATAACCTAGATGACCAATAGTATTTGTTAATGTCATGTATGGTCTATTATAGCAGGTTATATGACATAATAGGAACAACTAGTATTTGTTAAGGCCCAACAAGACTTATTACAACATGATATTAACAACCGGTCACCATCCTTACGTGGACGGTTTTTTCAAGAAAAATAGCATCAAATAGCTATGAACTTTTAAGTTTGTACACATTTATGTTGTGTATTTTTTTGTGCACATTTAGTAGTCAAACTTTTAAAAGTGTTTCAATTAAGTAGTTAATTGAGTTACCTAAAAATTGATACAAACCGATTATGATACTTATGTTGACATATTTTATGACATAGAAGAATGAGAGAATTTCATATTTATCCTTGTAAACTTTAATTATTACGCATATATGCTTGTAAAATTTCTTATTACATATATATATCCTTCTAAATCTTTAAATCTCACATATATATCCAAATGACTATTTTAAATTTATTTTATCATTTAAAAAAATTTTGAATACCTAAACTGCCATCTTAGATTCCCACAAAAATAAATTAGAAAAATAAAGAAATATTGTTTTCTAATTTAATTCAATAATAAATTAATTAAAAAAATGATATTTAATATTTTTAAATGATGTAACTAAATTTAAAATAGCATTTGGATATATATATATATATATATATATATATATATATATATATATATATATATATATATATATATATATATATGTAAGATTTAAAGGTTTAGAATGATATATATGTAATAAGAATGTTTGTAAGGATATATACGTAAGGATGGTGACCGGTTGTTGCCGGTTTCCAAGTCACCTAACTACCTAATTGAAACAATTTTGAAAGTTTGACTACCAAATGTGCATAAAAAAAAGTACACTACATAAATGAGTACAAACTCAAAAGTACACAACTATTTGACGCCATTTTCCCCTTAAACTAAGTTAGTGTATATTTATTGTTGTTTTTTATTTTTTGATTTTATCTCAAAACTTAAATGATTTATTTATTTATTTATTTTTTAAACTCCCACCCTTTCCTTTGACTAATACAACTAAACTAAATTAACCCTAAAAAAAGGGTGGCTCCTTAGTCCTCACCTCTCTTCCATCTGCAACCGCCGCTGCTCCTCCTCCCTCTCCAGACTTACCGCCGCTGCTCCTCCTCCCTCTCCAGACTTACCGCCTGACTCCGCCTCATCCTGCTGCTGTTGTGAGTCCTCTCTTCCGTCTGCAACCCATCGCCGCTGCTGTGAATCCTCGTGCCGCTGCTGTAAGTCCTCCCGTCGCTACTGTGAGTCCACCGCTGTTGTGAGTCCGCCGCCTCCATCATTGTCCACCACTGTTGTGAGTCTGCTATGAGTTTGCCGCTTCAACCTCGCCGCTGCTGTGAGTCTCCCAAACCTAACTTCATTACACCTTTTTTTTTAAACTACCTTCAGTTAAATTAACTCTCGTATGGGCTTTGTACTTAACCTTGTTTATGCTAGACTTGAGCTTGTTTGAGATGGTTTGACTCGCTGGCTTGGGTTAAGGGTTCACAGAATCACAGGCTTAGCTCATCTCACGTGAACCTTATTTTTCTTTATTGATAGTTCAAAGTTTAATGTAGTTGGTCAAGTTATTAAGAATTTCTGTGTTTATCAATAATTCATTGATGCAAGCTGATTGGTTGATATATTATGGTTCTATGATGTTTCCCTTCACTGTTTTAGCCAATTTGTCAATGGAAGGTTATGCAACCGTCCTTTCTGATCATCCTTTCGGCTACTAATCTACAACTTCACCAAACATCCTCAATGGCTTTTGCTTTGCGCCTTTATCATTCATTTGGATTCCTTTTGTACTTAATATAGATTTTGTGCTTTTAATTAATTTATTTCTATAGAACTTTCGTATGGTCCAACAAGTATTGTTATTTTCGTGGTATATGTTGTATTGGAAGCTCTAACAATTAAATGATAAAATGAACAAAGTATGTAATCCTAATACGTGGATAGTTTATGCAATGTAGTATTGGGATTTTACTGACCTGTACACTCCTACACACTGCTGAGTCTCGGACTCTTTGCAGCCCCCCCCCCCCTTGAATCTCGGACTCAGCACACACACACATACCTGCACTATTTGGAAGTCTCAGACCCCATTGCACACACAACAGTTGTTAAGTTTGAGACTTTTTGCTGCACAACGCTTTAAGACTTTTAAAGTCTCAAGAGTCCCTCTTTATACACAGCGCAGTCACAAACACACAGGCGCAAAGACTCACAACACACAAGCACTATATCTTTCTGTTTTCAGTCCATTTCCAGCAACAATGGCAGAGGATTAATGGCGATATAGGTGCCTGATTGATCAACAAACATCTAATATTATTATATTGCCAAGGCCGAAGGCCTATTGGCCGGCTTTTCTCGACAAAACAGAAAGGACAGCATGAACCGAAACATTACATAAATCTCAGACTTTTGATTTTAAAATTGGAATTAAACTCTCAAAAAGTTTATATAATCAATTAAACACATAAGAATTACATGCATAAGTTCTATTTCATCTTTGTTGTACTAAACCATTTCCAATTTTGTGTTTTGAAAGCTTTTGAACTCATTCGACTTCCAGGAACCGTAGGTTCCCAAAACACACAAGAACACATTTTAGATAGTAAACTTTACCTTCAAATCTTGTAGATTCTTGATGTTTGATGCTTGCTTATGGATTCTTGCTTGACTCTTTGATTTTTTATGCAATTTTTATGATGACTTGTGAAGAACCGTGGCTTAGAGAGAGAGAGAGAGAGAGAGAGAGAGAGAGAGAGAGAGAGAGAGAGAGAGAGTAGAGAATTTGATTTCTTTTGTAATGTTACCAATGAGAGCAGATACAAGGATTTGGGGGGTTTTATAATTGATGTAGATTGTTTTAATTTTGTTGCTAATTATTTTAATTTACACTTGGAGGTATTTATCTTTTCTTTGTATAGTTTTGTTGATAATCTTTGACTAATTTAATGTTATATTATGGTATTAATAGAAGCACACATGTGAAAATATTGGATGCTTCATTCTGCTAAAATCAAGGCTGCAAGAATCTAAGTAGTTGGTTAGCTTTATTTTTAGCTCAGCTCCATCATAACTAATCGCCTTATGTTTTTTTTTCTACAATCAAGGCTGCAAAATATAGGATGCTTAATTCTCCTACATTAATTGCATACAACGTCTATATACTGTTAAAATCGTTGTTTAGGATTGGGTTACTTGCAATTGTGCAGAAGTATTGGAACTATCTAGACTATAATTGATGTTTCATTTCAAGTATTTCAATGCTAACCATTTTATCTATGTTTATTATTTATAGGTTTAATGCTTGTTGGCAGAAAAAATAAAGAAATTAAAGCACGCATGGAAGATTAAAAGAAGGAGATGGAGCTAGATATGGAGGCACGTTTGGAAGATCAGAAAAGGGAAATAGAGAAACGCTTTAACGCGTTAAATGATGTGTTGCTAGCTAACTTAACATCAATTTCATCACGTCCCTCTCAATCGAAATTGTTGTTTGATTAAACCCATTTAGGATGTTTGGTTGATTTTTGTTGACGATGTTGTCGAATTCTACATTTGAATATTGTTATGATACACTATACAAGTATGTTAATGTCATCGGAATGTTACCGATGAATTCTATCAAATTAGAATGTTAATTATTAATTTTGATTTTGTAATGGTATTGGATTACTGGATTATTACAGTTATTGATTAAAAAATACAGAAATATTTAAAAAAACAGGTAATGCTTTTTATTTCCAGAATGCAGTTTCCCTCGGTATTTCCTCGAAAATTCGTCGGTAAGCCCTCTGAAAGCCCTCAGTATGTCGTCGGTAAATAACCTCGGTAATCCGTTGGTAACGGTATCCCTCGCTAAGCCGTCGGTAATATAGTCCCTCGTTAATCCGTCGGTAATATCGTCTCTCGCTAATCCGTCGGTAATATCGTCCCTCGCTAATCCGTCGGTAAATTCTGTCGGTGTTCCGTCGGTAAATATACCCTCGGTAAACTGTCGGTAAAATATTTCCGTCGGTAAATCCGTCGGTAATTCTCGTTACCGACCAGATATTTGTAACCGATACCGGCCCTCGGAAAACCGTCGGTAAATTACGTTACCGAGGGATTCGTCCCTCGGTAATAACGTATTTTCTAGTAGTGTTTGCATAAGTTAAAATATGTAGCTTTTAATTGCTTAATAAGTGGTTATTTGGTCATTTTACATGTTAAAACGCAAATCCAAACACTTTAAAAACTGATTATTTGATAATCAAACAGCATAAACTAAATCAAACACTACATTTCCGATAACATTTTTGTTACAGCTATAAATGTAAATCCAAACACCCTTTTTAAATCACTAAACATTTTAGCATGTGAACCCGTGATCTAACTTGTTGAAATTTGAGATGATACATGACCTTCTAATTAACCCTAACGAATCTAGAATTCAAAATTCTTGGGGTACATATTAGTCGAAGGGGTTAAATGAACCGTTTATGTAGAGCATTGGTCAGATTGAGTCGTATTGCAACTAATGTATTTTAATAAAAAACTTCAAATATTACATAAATTGATCACCATACAATAATAGTAATTCGTCTAATTATAACCGAATTGCAATTTATGAAACAAAAATAAACAATACGATATATCATTGTAAATTTAAATATGTATCAACTAAATTCAAAATTAATATGAAATTCAAAGGTTAAAACTCATTGTTATAAGTCTGATTATAAAATCTTTGGGTCCAAAAGTTTACACTCACACACACTTTTATATATATCTGTATTTTGTGATCATTATAGAACTCTATATTTATGGATTTACTGGAAACAAATATTCATCATTAGATCAAAAAAAATCAATGGTTATTATAACCATTTTTAATTAAAAAATAGTTTAAAATGGTATTTTGGTAAAAGTAAAAACCCACTAAGTTATTATCCTCCAATAAAATACATTTTCTCTCTTACCATTTTTCATTACATCTATACTTTTTATTTCAGACTTATTTTTCCAATGTTATACATTCATTTTCCTTCTTTTTTTTAGACCACTACGATGTTATACATTTAATACTGCATATTTTACATATAATATCATATACTCTACATATGTAATTGGAACTATTAAATATGTAAGAAGAACCATTAAACATGTAATAGTACTAGTACACATGTATAGATTCTACTACACATGTAATAGGTACTGTTACACATGTAAGGAATTGTTGTTAAATAAATAAGATTTCATTTTTTTGAGAAAAAATAGAAAATTTGAAAATTTTCATTAACTAAACACAACCAGTGATTAAATGTATTTTTCAAAATTTTCATTTTACTTTAAAAAAAATGAATACTTATTTAGTTAAAAACAATTTCTTAAATTTTCATTTTACTTTTTAAATATCATTTTTCATATGCTATTTTTTAGTTTTCTATTATTAACCCTATATTTCTTTATAATACTCTCCTTCTCTCTCTTACTTTTCTATCATCTATTATATTTTTCTTATTTTATAATCACCCATTTTATGTTTCTTAAAACTAAATCTTCATTATCTAAACAAAATTTTACACTTTTTATGGAAAACCATTGTTTTTTTCTTTCTGAAAACTATAAATTGAAACGTGAATAGTTTTCATTAACTAAACGCAACCTTAGGGACTAAGGCTATGTTTTCCATGACTAATTGTAACTTCGAGCTGGAGTTGTAAGCTCGAACTTTTAGTAGCTGAAACTTTTGAGAGCTGGAGTTTTTTTAAAAGAGCTGGAGTGTTTTGTTTTTTATAAATGTATTTG
This sequence comes from Centrapalus pauciflorus, assembly GCA_020465985.1. Lineage (NCBI taxonomy): Eukaryota > Viridiplantae > Streptophyta > Magnoliopsida > Asterales > Asteraceae > Centrapalus > Centrapalus pauciflorus. The sequence continues at coordinate 90,728 of JAANYP010002179.1, read as the reverse complement.
ATAAAATAGTTATAGTTGTAGCTTTTAATATTAAATGACATAAAAAAATTGATATTAATTAAAACTTGTAGTTTATAATTATTTGGATGGTTAAAAAGATAATTTTGTTTGAGCAAAAACTCAAACTCGTTTTGAAAGCAACTTGAAGTAACTTCTCGTGAAAGAGTTTTTGTGCTTTCAAAAATAAATCCTAAATGCAATTTTAGATAGTTAAGGACTTGGGACCAATGTAAAACAAAAGATGTAAATTTAAAATTAAGATTTAAAAGGTGTGTATAACCTATAAAAAAAGAATAATCCCTTTATGTCAAAATATGTACCAAGTCGTTATAGTATATTTGCCTATTTGGTCCACATTGGACCTCGTACCCTTGTTGATTCATTAAATTGTATGTACTATTTTTTTTTTCTTTTCATTAACGGAAAAAATAAATCCGATACACATGTATATATATATTTAATCTAACAGGTAAATCCCGAACTTAAAAGATAGTTTTACAAGAACAGTGAAATTAGCTGTTAGGCAGATGAAACAGACAACTTATTTTATTACTTTATATATATTATATAACATTTTTGTTTTTTTGTGATAACTTTTGATATATTGTAAAACTTTATATGAGAGTGATAAATACGTAATATTTATTATGTTGAATAGTAAAAATATAAACCTATGAACTTATGCTAAATTAAGTTCGCGAGCCTATCAATTCAGTTATTTTGATACTAAGCTTGACTCGATAAACACTCGAGTACCTCGACCTCGAGCTCGACTCAATTAATAACGAATCGATTTCGAGTTTTTTACGAGACGATCTTAAGTGGTTCACGAGTTGTCTTGTCTCGTTTACACTTCTAATCAAAATGTAACAACTTAAAGGCGTTAATCCCATCCAAAACCCACTAAATTTGGTATAGTTTAGGTAATTTTCTAAGAACCTCTTAATCACCAAACATTTTAGCATGTGGAGCCATGGAGGAATATATGGTATGTACTAACTTGCTTGTCGAAATTTGAAATGACATGACCTTCAAATCAACCAAAACCTTCAAACTTATTCACCAATAACCATTAAAGATTTATATATTTTGCAAATCATTAAATTGTAAGGTGAATCGATTGATCCGATATTCTTTAACTGTTATAAAACATGAACAAATATTGCAACATTACTAATTGATTCCTCCGTTTACCTTCAACCTTTACACCAAATTACAAAAAGTCTTAATGAACCGATCTCAAATGTTTATTTGGATCGCTTCACAACCTAAGGTTACCATTGAAATTTCAAATTTGTCCTATATGTATTATTAATTTATTGCACATGTAATACCGACTATTACACATGAAATAGGTATTATTACACATGTAATAAGCTTTATTACACATATATATTAAATTATTACACATGTAACAATCTATATATCTATATATTATAATAATTGAGAACAATTCCTGCCACATGTCAACTTTCTAATATCCCACTTTTTCATTTTCCCGCCTTTTTTCCAAAAATAAAAATTAACATTAATTTAAGTAACATTCTTATCATTAATTGATTTAATTTAAACTTTATTGTTGAAACTTATTATTTTTGTTACCTAAAATAATTCAAACTACAATTAATATTCATTAAAAGTTTTCAAGATTAACAAGCTAAAATAATTTTTTTTTTAAAAATCAACAAAATAATAAATTTCATGTTTAAATGTCCTAAAGAGTAGATAATTTAAAAAAATCGGTAAAATAAAAAATTTAGTTTTATAATAAAAAATTTTAAAAGATTGACTTAGAGTCATCATTTTTTACCATTAAATCAATAATTCAAATATTTTGAATCACATTTTAGTCGTCTTCTTTGACTTAAACATTGACTTAGAGTCTTCATTTTTTACCATTGACTCAATGATTTTGCATGTATGTCATCTTTTTATTGGTTTTTATTGTATCTTAATTTTAAAATTTTTTTTGAAGGTTTTTAAGGGATCCCACCTCTTTATTAGTATTTAATTTATAACAAATCTTTTACATAAATCCATGTAATACATGGGTATTAATCTAGTATATAAAATATTGCAGATCTAGTTTCTTAAAAAACCCAAATTTGGAAAAACATTTATCAATACTTTGAAATTAAAGAATTCATATAAGAACCTTTAAATATATACATCATTAAATTTTAAGAACACACAGAATATAAATACATTTAATTTTATTAAGAAAATCAAATACACAAAATATTAAATGTAAATATGAACTTGATAGCAATATTATAAGGGTTAAAGTCGTACAAATGCAACATACTTTTCTCAATTTACCTAAATGACTAATTAACTCTTTTTTTGACCGGATGGTAGTTGTACTCCAAAATAACTTGTCGATATGGTACGTGTAACCAGTAACTATGTTGATATGACAGTTTTTGTTGATTCAAATGACAATGCTTACGTGGATTTACCAGATCAACGTAGTTACTGATTACACGTACCACATCGACAAGTTATTTTGGAGTACAACGTGAATTTTGATCTATATAAATAATTTAGAAAAATCCACATAATCATATAGATCCTTTTCATACTTCTAAAAACACAAATATAATATCATTACCAATAAAACCGGTAATCAAAAGTATTATCTCAATAATAAATTTTAAGTACAAGTACCAATAAGATAATAAAATAATTAGATTAATCATTTGAGTAATTTCAACAAAGTAATATACATTTGTATGACTTTAATTTTAATGACTAAAAAGCCTTGTGGGTATGACCTGTCTTAGCGTTGGAGCATGTCTATCTCCATCTTGCAAACTCATACACAATGAAGGGTTATTTGTGTTTGCATTTGAAATTTGTAATAAAAAAATAATGAATAAATAAAATTGGATCAAAGTTAAATAGAAAAGTACGTGAGAAAGAGAATATTATAAAAAAATAATATTTTAAAAAGCGAAATGAATATTTAAGAAGTTGTTATTAAGTAAACAAATTTTTATTTTTTTAAAAAGTAAAATGGAAATTTGGAAATTTTCACTAACTAAACAAAACCATAGGGACTAAATGTAATTTTCAAAATTTTTATTTTACTTTTCAAAAAAAAAAAAAATACTTATTACTTGAAAACAATTTCTTAAAGGGTGATTCTATATGAACACTTCATCAATTGCTAATCACACACCACTTCTTTAATTTGAGAGAAAATTAACTTCTAATCATTATGTCTCGTGTTATTAACAAAAATCATGTGAGTTAGGGGTGAGCATGGAGCGGTTTGGATCGGTTTATGGCAAAAACCGAAATCCAAACCAAAATATCGGTTTTTAAAATTAACAGTCCAAACGGTTTGGTTTTAAACGGTTTGGTTTTTTCGGTTTTTGTTTCGGTTTTTTTCGGTTTTACTGGATTTTTTTTGTCCAAAACCCCATTTTTTGATTTGTGAAATTTATTTTTTCTTTGACAAAATATGAAATTTTTAACAACATACAATAATCATTTAATCAAACATAAAAAAGACAAAAAAAAAAAATTTAAACTTCGAACATCCAAATATCCAGTTTCAACAAATCAAATCATAAATTTAATGGTTAAAGTCGTAGAATAGTTGTGTACTTTTTAAAATGCATCGATATAGTACGTGTACTATTTTAATTATTCATATTACACGTGTACTTTCTGAATCGTTCAAATTTGATACGTGTACTACATTTTTTCATACCAATATGATACATTTGGTTACCGGTTACTGACTATATCTGTTAAGAGTGGAATTTCTCTTTTTATTAATGTTCAAATTTCCATAATTGAAGCATCAAATACACTCTCTCGTCCTTGTGATAACTTGGGAGGAGAAATCACACATCACAGCCAACTTTAAACACCTATAGACCTCTGTAGAAATCTCCAGTGACGATCTCTACCGTCCAGATCGAAGAACTATGTGTTGTGAAGCTTCTCCACAAATTTCACACAGATCCAACGGTGAACAAGTTCGTACTGTATTCTACCACAACTGCGCAAAACTAGACGAAATAATCGGTCATAAAAAAGTAAAGGTATCATATTAACAATATAAAAAGTACACGTATTATATCGATACACCTTAAAAAGTATACTGCTATTGTACGACTTTAGTCCTAAATTTAAACATCCACAGATGCGTTGCTTGATGCTTCCCACTTTCGGTGTTCCATTGATCCATTCCATTCTCGATTTATCCCATGAGGCAAGAGTTCGATGCGTCGCTTGATGCTTCCCACTTTCCCAGTTCTCATTTTACTAGTTAGTAATTAAAGAATGGTAGGTATTTAATAAAATTTTAAAATTTGAACAACCTAATTTAATAATTAAAGAAGGTAGGTATTTAATAAATCTAAATTTTATAATATAGTATATATTAAATCGGTTCGGTTTGGATATTTTTCGGTTTTTTAAAGGTTCAAAACTAAACCAAACCGAAACTTTCGGTTTTTGAAAATCGAGAGTCCAGACAAGTCCAAAATACAAACGGTTAGGTTTTTTGGTTTCAGTATGGATTTTGGTTTTTCTGCACACCCCTAATTGTGAGTAATGGAATGTGTGATTAGTAAAATTAAAGAAAGTGTGGTGTACATATAACAATGTCATTTCTTATATTTTCATTTCACTTTTTAAAATATCATTTTTCATACTCTGTCTTTCTCTCTTACTTTTCTATTATCTACCATGTATTTCTTTATAATATTTTCTTTCTCTTTCTTGTTTTTCATCATATATATATTCTATTTTTTTATTTTATAATAAACCATCTTATGTTTTTTAAAACTAAAACTTAATTATCTAAACAAAATTTCACTTTTTATAAAAACCCTTGTTCTTTTTCTAAAAGCTATAAATTGAAAAATGACTAGTTTTCGTTAACTAAACGCAACCTTAGGGACTAAGGCTATGTTTGACACGATTAATTGTAACTTCGAGGTGGAGATGTAAGCTCGAACTTTTAGTAATTGAAGCTTTTTGGAGCTGAAACTTTTTAAAGAGTTAGAGCATTTTGTTTTTAATAAATGTATTTGATAAAGTAGTTAGAGTAAACGGTATGGGCAAGCCGGAGGCCAAGCGGCTTGCCACCTCGGATGCCACCCCGGCGGCTACACCGCCCCCACTTGCGGCCCCGCGAACTTGGAACCCCGCCCGGCCTCCCTTCCCCGCTCCACCCCGCGCCAACGGTAGCCCTCCAACGGTCATTTGACAATTTAAATGTTAAAAAAAAAATTTAGTATTTTTTTTTCCTACAACTTCATACACTTTCATCTTCACACAAAAATCTATCTATCTCTATACACTTTCATCTCTTCCACAAAAATCTCTCAATCTCTATACACTTTATCTAAAATTATGGATCGAAATACCGGCAAACAACCCGCTGCAAGTCGACAACGCGGTAAACAACCGGCTTCTCGATCAAACCATTCTTTCCGCCCACCGCAAAATTATTCTTCGAATTTAACGGATTATTCGGCACCATACATACCACACTTTTCACCCCCCAATCCACAATATTACCAACAATCACCACCCAATCCACAATATTCGTCGCAAAATCCACCCAATCCACAATATTACCAACAATCACCACCCAATCCACTTTCTCGCAAAATCCACCCAATCCACAATATTTCTCGCAAAAATTTAACGAGGGTTTCGAACCATTTTCTACTTATCGGGACCCCGCATCCAGAGACGACGAGGACGAGGAGACGATACCCGAAACTCAACCCGTCGACGACGACGACGAGGAGACGATTCCCATAAACACTGCGGCAAGCGGGTCTACACGAAAGGGTCCAATGAAACCGAAAATGTGGACCTTCATCGAAGAAAAGGCTTTGGCGGAAGCCTGGATTAATATTTCCGAAGATCCAACTACCGGAAGTAATAAAAAACGTTCAAATTTTTGGGGACGAATTCTCGAAAATTTTGATAGCCGAGTTGGTGGAACTAGCCGCACCACCCACCAACTTAATTCAAAGTGGAAAGACATGAACCGCAATTGCACAAAATTTGGCGGCATGTTTAACAACAATATGACGAATCGATGGAGCGGCGAAAACGATTTCGACGTTTTCAACACCACCCAAGAACAATACAAGACCCTCAATAAAAGTAAGCTGTTTCCACACCAATCGGCTTGGGAGGTGCTTCGACGTCATCCAAAGTGGAACCCCGTTCCACAAATGGATGATTTTGTTGAGCCGCAAAGAAAGCGGTCCAAAACTTCCGATTCTAACACGATCGGAACACCGTCTTCTGATGCGGCATTTTTAGGTGTTGACATTAAGGAAGATGACGAGGGCGACGAGGATCTTCAGGAGCTTGAATGACCACGCCGCAAGGGGAAAAAACCAGCATCAACATCAGTCGACCCAGAGATGCGCTCACAATTCGAAAGGATTTCAACATCTCACGTCATTGATGTTGAAGATAAAAGACGTCACCGAGCACGACTTGAAGATATGAAACAAAAAAAACAAGAACGAGAATTGGAGTTGAAAGAGAAAAAATGTAATGCGTACATTGCGTCACTGAGTGAACAACAACACGAACGAGACTTGGAGTTCTTCATTTGGCCACACGACCATCTGGAAGGTAACATTTTGGAAGTCGTATTACAACGCAAACAAAAAATTACGGAGCGTTGGGGATGGCGACTATAGTCTTGTAATTTTTTAGTTTTTAGGTTCGTAATTTTTTAGTTATGTAATTTTTTTAGTTTTTAGTTTCGTAATTTTTTTAGTTATGTAATTTTTTTAATTTTTAGTTTCGTAAGTTTTTATTTTTTAGTTTCGTAATTTTATTATGTAAACTTTTTAATATTTATGAAATTAATTATTTTAGTTTTAATAATTGTTTTCTTAATTAAAATGTTAAAAAAATTAAGAAAGATGGAAATGTATAGAAAGATGAGTATTTCCACCTTAGAAAGATGGAGAAAGGTGGGAAAAGGTGGAGAGAGAAAAGCTGATATGACGCTGACGTGTACAGAAAGGTGGGTTTCGGGAAGACAACCACACCCTTCACTCTTATAGTTGTAGCTTTTATTGCTAAATAATATAAAAAAGACATTGATATTAATAAAAACTTGTAGTTTATAACTTTGTAGGGTAAAAAAATAATTTTGTTTCAGCAAAAGTTCAAGCTCGTTTTGTAAGCAAATTCAAGTAACTTTTCATGAAAGAGCGTTTGGGAGTTTTGAAATCTAAATCAAAAGTTAAGCTCCAATTTTGTAAAAATGTGTACCAAGTAGCTATAGGAGGATATATTTGGTCCACATCGGACCTCGTACCATTGTTGATTCATTAAATTGTATGTACTAATTTTTTTTCTTTTAATTAATGGAAAAAAAGAAATCCAACTCGAAACATATATATATTAATCTAACAAGTAAATTCTGATATATTTTTTTTCTAATACTTTTTTTTTTCTTTTTTACTTTTCCATCATCTATTCTATTTTTCAAAATTTATAATCACGCATCTTATGTTTATAAAATTAAGACTTCATTATATAAACAAATTTTCACTTTTTATAGAAACTCTTGTTTTCTTTTCTTTTTTATCTATTTCTGAAAACTATAAATTGAAAAATGACTAGTTTTCGTTAACTAAACGCAACCTTAGGGACTAAGGCTACGTTTGACACGATTAGTTGTAACTTCGAGCTGGAGCTATAAGCTGGAACTTAAAGTAGTTGAAGCTTTTGATAACTGAAGTTTTTTAAAAGAATAAAGTTTTTTGTTTTTTGTAAATGTGTTTGATAAAGTAGTTATAGTTGTAACTTTTAGTATTAAATAACATAAAAAGACATTGATATTAATTAAAACTTGTAGTTTATAATTATTTGGAGGGTAAAAATATAATTTTGTTTGAGTCCAAGCTCAAGCTCGTTTTGAAAGCAACTTCAAGTAACTTATCGTGAAAGAGCTTTTGAGAATTTTCGAATCTGAATCAAAAGTTTAAGCTCCAATAAACCAAACGGAGCTTTGAGTTTGTGCTTTTAAAAATAAAAAGCTGAAGTTTTTATAAGTTCCCGAAAGCTTTTTGTCAAACGTAGCCTAAATATAATATTAGATAGTTAAGGACTAACGACCAATGTAAACAAAAGATGTAAATTTAAAATTAAGATTTTAAAGGTGTGTATAACCTTAAAAAAAAAAAAAATAATCCCTTAATGTAAACATATGTACCAAGTCGCTATAGGATGATATATTTGGTCCACAACTCCACATCGGACCTCGTACCATTGTTAATTCATTAAAATTGTATGTACTAATTATTTTTAATCTAACACCTAAATTCTGAACTTAAAAGATACAATACAAGTCTTTAGTTGTATTATATATATTTGCAAATAAGGGCAGATGATTTTAAAAAGCTTAAAACTTCAATAGTAATAGATATTCAAGATCTCTTTTGAAGATATCTAAATTAGGGGCAATCGATTCAGTTATTTTGATACTAAAGCTCGACTCGATAAACACTCGAGTACATTGAGCTCGAGCTCGACTCAATTAATAAGGAATCAATTTCGAGTTTTTTCCGAGGCGATCTTAAGTAGTTCACTAGTTGTCTTGTCTCGTTTACACTCCTAATCAAAACGTAACAACTTAATGGCGTTCATCACATCCAAAACCCACTAAAAATCGTCTAGTTTAGGTAATTTAGTAAGAAGCTCTTAATCACCAAACATTTTAGCATGTGGAGCCTTGGAGGAATATATGGTATGTACTAACTTGCTTGTCGATATTTGAAATAATATGACCTTCAAACCAACCAAGACCTTCAAACTTATTCACCAATAACCATCAAAGAGTTATATATTCAGCAAATCATTAATGTTTAAGGTGAATCGATTGATCTGATGTTCTTAAATTGTTATAAAACATGAACTAATATTTGCAACATTACTAATGGATTCCTCCCTTTACGTTCAACCTTTACATCAGATCACGAAAAACGTTGACACCAATACAAAATATTATTTATGTTTTATATTTTTTAATTTTGTCAAAAACTAAGAACTTTTTCTTTGTGTAGAGACAATATTGTTTATATAATTTAATTGTTTAAATTACATTTTTTAATTTGAACAGGGGTAATTGAGAAACACACAACTAAATTCGTCCAACAAAGACTTTTGGTGGAATGTTTCAGAACATTAGGGGATCACTCTACTATTCCCGTATGATTTGAGCTCTTATGATTCGAATGATGGTCGACTTCGATCGACAGTAAGGAGATTATTTCATAGAGTTTGTATGATTACGATTTGGGCTATATGGAACAACATCATTAGGGGAGTTTTTCTCATATTGAACTTTAACGTGATGTGTAGAATGATTTCTAGTGTTGAAATGATGTTTTACTCCATGACTGTGGAGTAGTTTTGCTATGTAATCATATGGGTAACAATCCATAAACATTGGATCATTTATCTTCTTTTTTGGATAATTGGATGATATGCTATAGTTTACTTATTTTGAATGAAAATCTTGTTGCTATGTTTACGGTTCTTTAAACTTACTATGAATGCCTTATTATTTTCACGATGAGAGTTCAAAATAGTTGGTATTTATTAACTATTTAAGGACGTTGCATGCTAATCCTGATAGCTTAGGGATTAGATTTTAACTTTAGATAAGCAAGAAGGACTTAAGGGACAAATCCATCAATGTAAATGTAACAACATGTTACATGTGCCAACTGCCAAGTCGCTATACAGGGGTTTATTTGGTCCACATGGGACCTCCTATACTTGTTGATTGATCACATTCTATGTAAAGATTTTTTTCTTTGTATGAAAACGAAATAAATCCAACTTAAACTTTTTTGATGATTTGACAAGTAAATCATAAACTTAAAATCTATTTACTAAAGAATGTTTGTTTAACTGTTAATTGAATCATTAATAAGTTATTTAAAGATAAAATGATCTTTTAATGATTAGAAAATAAACATAAATAACGCTGAAAACTAAAAGGTAAAATTCAAGACTTCTTATAGTCTATTGACCTTCATCACATCCAAAACCCACCAAAAATCATCTAATGAAGTAATTAATTTACTAAAACCTCTTAATCACTAAACATATTAGCATTTTGACCCATGATCAGTGATATTAATTACTTATGTTTTTTTGTGTGTTAAACTTAAGAAAGTTGGTACTGCTGATGTGAATTGTTTGCTGTAGGTGATTGGTAAGAAAAGAGGCAAAATGATAGCTTGGGGAGTTCAAAAAACGTCTAGCGTCCCAGCCAGCGTCCGCGACGGCATTTCGGCGTCCTGGTCAGCGTCCGCAACGGGATTTCGACTTCCGGGTCAGCGTCCGCGACGCTGGTACGTCAGTTTCTGCAGGAAAGTGCTTGGCGTCTAGGCCGGCGTCCTAGACGCTAAAGAAGCGCATATAATGTGTGGTTTCAGAAGATGAGCGTCCTCATAACGCCTGATACGAGGTTGCGGCGTCCTGGCCGGCGTCCTAGACGCTGGGGTCGACGCTGGTGCGTCAGTTTCTGCGGAGCATTGCTTTTTAAGGGGATGGTTACCAGAACAGAGGGGGAGAGTTTTTACTCTCGTTTTTCTAACGAGGGGGTCTCGTTTTTCACTCAGGAAGGATCGTTTTTACACACAGAGGAGGGTTTTTGGAGGCGATCGAGAGGAGAAAACAACAAAATGGATCATTAATCAAGCATTCCAGCAGCCAATTTCTTGTGTTCTACACACTGGTTTGGTAGTTAGTATGTACTTCATTATGCCATTTGTGCAAGTCCAAATCATGTTGGACTAAACACATTTGGTGTTTGTTCTTAAATTTGCATATTATGGCATGAATGAATGTTATGTAATTTCAGTTTCCATTTGTGCTAAAAGGGGTTGTGGATCTTATTTGTGAATGAAAGAATGAGTTGTTGAACAACTAGTGTTGTATATTACAGTGTATTGTGATATCATTAGTTGTGCCAACTCTGTAACGAAGGGGAAGACAATTAATCGAGTTGCATACGCTGTCTTAAGAACATTGGTTGTGGAACACGCATTTGAATGAATGGTTTTTTTAAACAATGGGTATTGTATGTAACAGTGTATAGTGATATCATTAGTTTTGCCAACTCTGTAACGAAGGGGAAGACAATTAATCGAGTTGTATACGTTGTCTTAAGAATATTTATTGTGAAAGCTAATTCATTTATGTGGAAACTGTTACTTGGACTACATTTGAGTGAATAAACTTGAATAGGCAATGGATGTGTTTGGAACAGTTTCTATCCATGTCATTGGTTGTGCCAACTTCCTATAGAGAAGGAAGACAACGAATTGAGTGATATATGTTGTTTTCAGAGCATAAATTGTAACTTCAAATTAGTTCACATAAATGGTGTCTGTAGCATTCTGAATTGCCATAGTATGTACAACAAGAGAGCAAACACCCATTCTCCTTACGTGAACTTCTTTAATCTAATTCTTCCTTGTTAGAACGCAATAGTAGCAACTGATAGTAGGTTATTAATTAAAAGCAAATCATTACAATTCCAATCCAAACGGTCTCTGAAGCTAGTTTAGCAACCTGACTTTCCCTATGGATTCGATCTCATTTACCCTATCTATATAGTGTGTGTTGGGTTATTTTTTTATGCTCATACGACTGGGTCCATCAACCCATGATGGAATATATGACATGTAGTAATTTGCTTGTTGAAATTGAGACGATATATGACCTTCAAATCAACCAGTAACGAATCTAGAATTCAAATCTTTTGGGGTTCATCTTAACCGAGGAGGTTAATTGAATCGCTTATGCTGATCATTGGCTAGATTGGTTCAGGTTACAATTAATCAGGGCCGGCCCTGGGCCTGGTGCACATGGGCCATCGCCCAATGCCCAATTCACTATAAGGGGTCCAAAAATTTTTATATGTTAATATAGCTCAGCTGTCCAGTATTAGATTATATCTTTTTGTGTGATAAAAGTCATAAACAATGTGTTGGTTCAACTGGTAGTCATTTTATCTTGGAATCTCAATGTCGTGGGTTTGAATCTCATTGTGAGCATTTTTATTTTATTTATATCTCATCGCTACCACTTGGATTTTCATCTATAAATATCTTCTATTTGCTTTTTATCAATGTACTATTCATCAAATTCAATATTTATACTTGTGTTTTTCAATGAGTTTGATTTTTTTATTTTGTTTAACACGTGATTTATGTTATTTATTGTATAACTATTAAAAATATTAATGAGATATGTATTTATTTCTTGGAATGTTATTTATTTTTGACACGTATGTTTATTATTTATATTAGGGTTAAAGTCATACAAATGTAACATACTTTTCTCAATTTACCTAAATGACTAATTACCTTTTTTTTGACCGGAAGGTAGTTGTACTCCAAAATAACTTGTCGATATGGTACGTGTAACCAGTAACTACGTTGATATGACAGTTTTTGCTGATTCAAATAACAACGTAGTAGGTTTTTAATGACATGATGCTTACGTGGATTTACCATATCAACATAGTTATTGGTTACACGTAGCATATCGACAAGTTATTTTGGAGTACAACATTGATTTTGATGTATATAAATAATTTTGAAAATCCACATAAGCATATAGATTCTTTTCATACCTTCTAAAAACACAAATATAAGATCATTACCGGTAGAACCGGTAATCAAAAATATAATCTCAACAATAAATTTTAAGTACAAGTACCAATGAGATAAAAAAATAAGTACATTAGTCATTTGAGTAATTTCAGTAAAGTAACATACATTTGTATGACTTTATACATTTATTTTATGAATGTACTAATCACACACCCTTTCTTAATGTGAGAGAAAATTCGCTTTTAATCATTTAGTTTCACGTCATTAACAAAAATCATGTGTGTAAGGGGGTATGTGATTCGTAAAAATTAAGGACAAAGGGTGTACATATAGCAATGCCCCTAAAATTATATTACATGCCTTTTAACTACTACTAGTTTATAACCCACGTATTACGTGGATATTTTTAATTAAATTTATTTATATAAAATGTATATGAGTAAAAATAAAACATACAAAAATAATAATAGTGTTTATTTTTTTATTATTTACAGATTAAAATATAGAGTATATTTATCTTTTTAAAAATATTAAATTGTATTTATCTTTTATTTTTTATAAGTTGTAATTATCTTTTTGGTGAACGTAGAGGTGACACGTGACATTTGATGTTTTCCTTTATTATACATAATAATAATAAATTCCACAACTAATTCAAATTAATACATTTGGATCTAATTATAATTATTATGGATAATAATTATAGATATTTATTTTAGGTAAACATTAATTTTAAATGTTACAAAATCTAATTTATTACTAATTAATTAATGAAAAAAATAAAGTCAAAATTTAATGCAATTAAGTTAAGGTGTTAAATTTGAAAAAAGAGGTGGAAAAATAAAATTTTCTTGTATTGTAGAAGTGACATGTGACATGAATTGTTTTGTTTTATTATAATATATAGGTTAATCAACCCATGTATTACATGGGCTGATTTAGAAAATACATATTTTTTTATATTTAAATAAATTATTATAAAGTTTATATATAATTAAAATAAAAAAAATTGAAAGCTAGTTAAATTAAAGATAAAAAATACTCAGTTGTTTGATATTAATTAAAAAAATATTGTTATATTGTATTATTAAAAACAGATAATATGTGTATGCAAAAAAATGTTTCTTTTAATTTTTATTAACTTCAAATATGAAATATCAATGTAAGAAACAAAAAACTTCAATTATGTGAATGTGTATATATTTTGAAAATGATAAAATATAAAAATGGAATATCTGAAAATCAACAATCAAATTTATCATATTCACAATTGAAGTTTTATCAATTAAATTTTAATATTGTTAGCAAAATAATTAACAAAAAACTTTATTTACTACACTTCTACATTTAAATTCAAATTTTTACATTTGAATTTAACTATGATCATTAAGGATAATAATGACTCATATTTATTTTAGGTAAATATTAATTAATTAATGAAAAATTAAAATCAAAATTTAATGTAATTAAGGTAATGGAGTAAATTTGAAAAATGAATTAAAAAAATGACATAGGTATAATTATTGATTTTAATTAAGGGTATAAGAGACATTTCATAAATAATTATGAGTTGTTATGAATCTGGACCATTGATTTCTTTCCATCCAATGGTTCAGAAACTCCAAGTGGTTTTCTTATTATATATAGTATAGATTTATTACAACCTAACTGCTAGTATTTACGATACAATTTGGTTTGGTTAGTCATAAATTGTGTATCGTATTCACAGCTTTTGCATCAACCGTTAACGTTTATCCGCTATACAAGTACACATAATAAAAATATAAATAATTTTAAAATATAATTTCTCTAAAATAAAGTTGTGTTAAACTTATTTCATAATAGATCACAACAATTAAGCTATATAAGTATTCGACATAACAATCAAAACACAAATTCATTGGGTTCAATTCCTAGTATTCAATGAATGCAACGTACTTAATGATACTATAAATAAATTAAAGTAACGTTACTACAATTTTCTATAAATAACGTTACTATTTTGGTTATTTAGTTTCGAGCAGGGGTGACAATTTTTTACCAAATGAGCTAAACATGTTGGATAGTCAAAATGACCCGTAGTAAAAAAAACTAAGGTAGAACGTAATTTTTTTAAAAGTTAAGGATGCATTTAGTAACCGAAAATTTCCATATCACTTTTCAAAAAAAATGAAAACATGTTTACTTAACAAAAATTTCATAAATTTTCATTTCACTTTTTAAAATACCACTTTTCATAATCTCTCTTACTTTTTATTAGGGTTAATATTGAAAAAACCCCATGGATTTCATATAATTATCGATTAAGTCACTGAATTTTTTTTCCGAGTGTTTAAGTCCCTAAACAAATTTTGTCTTATTCAAAACTATATATTTTTAACCTGCTACCTGCTTAACAGGTAAAACAGTTAGTTTCTCTAATAGTTTATTATTAAAAAAACCAACTTTCTTTTCTAATTTTCACGATTAAGTCACTGGACTTTCATTTTTCTTGTTTAGGTCACTATACTGTTTACCGGTTACCGACCTGCTAAACATGTCAAATATATAGTTTTGAATAAGACAAAAATTGTCTAGGGGCTTAAACACTTGTAAAAAAAGTATAGTGACTTAATTGATAAATTCATGAAAGTTCGTAGGGTTTTTCAATATCAACCCTTTTTATTATCTATCCTATATATCTTTGTAATACTACTATCTTTCTTTCTCTTACTTTTCTATCACCTATTTTATTTTTCTTATATTATAATCACCCATATTATTTTTAAAAAAACTAAAACTTCATCATCTAAACAAGTATTCATATCTATAGAAACCCTTGTTTTTTTTTTTAAACTATAACTTGAAAACTGAAATTGAAAAATAACTAGTTTTTGTTAATTATACGCAACCTAAAATTCTAAAATATGATGTATTAAACAAATTCTTTTTTGAATTTTTTTAAAATTATGTTAAATTTTTATTTTTTAGTCGTTGACTTGTTTACTTAAATATGCCAGAATTGCGATCCTTGTTTGAGGAATAGTTCGATCAACTTCGTTTTTCGGTTTTGCTTGAACACCCAACAACCAAAAGTCAAATGAACAACATATACTAGAGTCCATACAAACAAACACATTATTGACCAAGGCTAATTATAATTATACTATCATCTGATTCCAACGAATCTGGGACAAAGTTAGACACAGTCTAACAATCTGTCATTTGGTTCACGGATTTCCTGAGATTTGCATTTAAAATCATGTATTTAGTTTGCTGATTTCAGTAAGGATTTAAAATCCTAGGATTTCTTAAACTACTCCCTTCTTTGTTATTTAAGAAAAACCAGCCTCCCTCCTAAGATTTTAAATCTCAGTTACCTTGCATTTTTCATATTTGTAAATTTTTCTTAAAAGATAATGCAGATTCTTTTACAAGATTTCATCTAAAATTTTTAACCCAAAACTTGAAGACTACAAAAGTAGAATTTTGGATCTGGTTTTTCTTAAAAGAATTTCAAGCTCAACTGTTAAGTCACCCTTATCGTGTTAATATATACCTAGATCTCTCTCTTATTCATCGGACGGAAGTTAGCCGACGATCGAGATCTCAGTTTCAAAACTTAATCACCAAATCAAATATATTGAACCATAACAATTAGAGAGAATGTATGCAGTTGGGCAACTTTAAAGTTGCAGGCCCAAACATGCATATTGTACACCACAACTTGTTAATCACCATTAACAATACATAAATGATTCGGATTCTTGCTCGATTTCGATTTCTAAACGTCTACGAGACCTTAAAAAGATTCTGCTAATTTCTAAATATCTTTCCAACAATGCATGTATCGCGAAAGAGAACTCTATTAAGTCGAGTCTTAATTAATATATTTAGCCCCAGTGGTCCAACTTGAACCCATCGCAATCTTCGTCACGTTTCTAGACCCCGGTGCAGCCCCTTCCAACTTGAAATTTGTATCATACTGAAACATATCACTTTCGTCACGTCGGCTACATACTCTTTATGATATATATATATACAAACCCCGCGACTCTCTAATACGTATAGAGTCATTAATGATTATCCAACATAATGAACCTAAGGATTTATCAAGGATTAGGATTAAAATTATTGAAGAAACTTGGCCCCTGATTATTAATGATTTCAATTATATAAGAAAAATCAAAGTTCTGTATCAATATTCAATTATATAAGATGGATTGGTAACGGTTTGCATAAATCACACGTTACAAACAGGGCCGGCCCATTGTATTGTGCAATCTGGGCTATTGTCATGGGCCCAACAGCCAAGGGGCCCCAAACTCTTTTTTTTTTTTTTTTTTTACTTTCATATGTAAGCTAATACTTGTTATAAACTTGTTTTGCTAGTTGTTTGATTGTGGTATTTACATACATATATATTTACATGATTGTTTTTTTTTTAATCTTTAACTGTTACGTATACATAAATGCTTAGAGGGCCCTTTATAAGTTTTTGCACCGGGCCTCAAAAACGAAAGTAATGACCCTGGGTGCGAAGAAGATATTTTAGCTAAAGAATTGATCAAAACCACGTCGTCTTCGATAGCGACAAGGGCTTGGTGATATGATCATGCTAAGAAGTGAATCAAGCTTCAAGAGATAAACGTTAAACGTAATTTGATTTCCTATAAATTCGGAGCGCTATTTGCTCAACTTTCACACAATATAGTAACTTCTATCTTCCATAACACACAAACACAAATTAAAAGAATATATATCGATATGGAAGGTTCATATTCGATCAAATCTTCAGCACGTAAATCTCTCGTAGCCATGCTTCTCTTCACTTCGTTTGTTAGTTTAATCGTGGCTGTCGAGAAAACAAGTGTCGAATTCATCAAAACATCATGCAGTTTGACAACATACCCAACTCTCTGCTTCAATTCCCTTTCAAATCGAGCAACTGCGATCCAAACAAGTCCTAAGCTCCTAGCTCAAGAAGCTCTGTCCGTCACCCTCGACACCACCCGCACCGCTTCCTCAGCCATGGCCAAACTGTCAAAAGTGCGTGGAATGGCTCCCCAAGAAGCCGCTGCCATGCAAGACTGTATCGAGCTGCTAGGTGACTCGGTGTACGAGCTGCAGAAATCACTAGAGGAGATGAATCACCCGGGTTACAAAGATCGAGAACTGGTGATGAGCGACATCCAAACGTGGGTCAGCTCCGCATTGACGGACCAAGACACGTGTTCCGAAGGGTTTGCCAAAAACCCGAAAATGCAAAGTGTGGTGAGAGGAAAGATTGTGAATGTCGCACACTTGACGAGCAATGCGTTGGCTTTGATCAACAGTTATGCTTCTCTAAGCTATAGGAGATATATAATTGAAGATCTTCATATCTAAGCCTATTTCAAGAATCATATAAATTAACTATCTTTTTGGGTAATTTGTTTACGTTTTAATAAAATCATTATTTAGGATCGATTAAACAATCTTTTTAATGATTCCATTAAAATGTAAACAAACGTTTTCTTAATCTCAGGCTCGCTCTGTGTGAATGTATTGCAAATTGTAGCTACCCTTAATTAATTAGATATACAATGTACTTATTGAGTGGAAACATTATTTTGAAATAGGGTAAATTACAATTTTCGTCCCTGTGGTTATATCAAAATTATGTTTACCATCCTTTTCGCGATAAAATTCATATTACAGTACTTATAGTTGGAGTTATGTTATGTTTTTTGTCCTTTTCTCCAATAATTTTTTAAAAATGACGATTTTACCCTCTCATTGTATTTCAATTTTTGTTCCTAATCAAAATCTTTCTTTTATATTTCATTTTCTTAATGATTTATTATTCTTTTATTATTTATTTAATATATTATTTTATCATTACCATTAAATTTTAACCGAAGTAATAAATTTATTTAATATGTTTTATTTTCATTATTATTATTATTATTATTATTATTATTATTATTATTATTATTATTATTATTATTATTATTATTTTGTTATAGTTTAAGTATTTACATGACCCAAGTAGTAATAATTGAAAATAATTTGTATATGACTAAATTTAATTATTGTATCGTTGTTAATTATTGTTATTAATATTATTATTATTGTTCTTACATATAAATTTTAAATATATATTGAACTATTTATATATTTATTTTTTAAAAAGGTATTTATTTATTTTATTGCTTTTCATTTATAAAGTTTTGTAACGACCTGAACTTTAATCAACAGCGATTAACAAAGTTTAACGTTAATTTTAAGTTAAAAGACATTTATGCTAAATGATTTAAAATATAATTTCAACGTAAGTTATATTAATTAATAAAAAACATGAGAAACCATATAATTGAGTTAAATACATGTTATATATTTATTATAAAGTAACAATTTCAAATGACAAAACAA
Source organism: Centrapalus pauciflorus (assembly GCA_020465985.1). Lineage (NCBI taxonomy): Eukaryota > Viridiplantae > Streptophyta > Magnoliopsida > Asterales > Asteraceae > Centrapalus > Centrapalus pauciflorus. The sequence goes on along the minus strand of JAANYP010002179.1, from coordinate 71,694 downwards.
AACAAGTTTAGGGGTCAAATGGACAATTTATCAAACTCTAAAAATATATATACTCAATTATTTCATTTAACCATTTATCACCTAATTTGAGAAATCATTTCTCTGCTTTATTTTATCATCTACGGCTTCATCTCCAAGCTCAAATCCATCAAGAATCATCATCAAGAAATTTGCAATTTAATTCAAGAAACCAAGTTACAAGGTAAGTTTGAAGGTTTTAATAACTCATACATGTATATATATGCTACGGTTTCCTGGAACATTATTAAGATTTTTATAACTTAAAAACCAAGGAATGAGATCATCTGAGACTCCGAGTGTTGTAAAACAGAAAATTAATTACATGCATGTCTATATTGGGTGCTTAATTGAAACCTTTTGCATCTTTAAAGTTTATTTTCATGTTTAAAGTTAAAAATCAGAGACTTGGAAGAAGTTTCTTGCTGACTATGTGTGGCTGTTTTAAACGAAAAGGAGAAGGCCAAGAAGGTCTTGGACCTTCGGCCAAGACTCAAATACAAAAGTGTGTGTGAGTTTTGTTCATTAAAAAGCAAAAATCAACCCTTTAAACTTCTTGTATTGCTGCTGCTGTAATTAAACAAAAACAGAAAGAAAGACAAGTGCAATGGGTGTTGTGTGTGTTGCATGGCTACCGAAACAACTAGAATAGTACCGAAACCATGGTTTCGGTAACACCCTGAAACCATCACCGAAACATACAGAAACATTAGAGGTCTCGGTGATATTGAAACCAAATGGAAACTACCGAAACCCACAGATGGGTACCGAAACCATGAAGAAGCCTACCGAAACCTTAAGGTTTCGGTAATGTAGAAACAGTGCAGGAATCCAGAAACTAACCGAAACCATTTATGTAGTATACTGAAACCATTGAGAAAACCATCAATGGTTTCGGTAGTCTTCTTCAGGAGACTGTCTCATTACCGAAACAAGCCAAAACAGTCACAGCAAATGAATTCTTTTCTCTGCATGAATTTGATATGTGTGTGCAGTGTAGTGTGTGCAGCAGAAAAGTGTTGTGCAGGTGTGTGCGTGTGTTGTGTTTGCATGAAACCAATACCGAAACCTCAAAGGTTTCGGTAATCTCTTCAATACCGAAACAATTCAGCAGAATGTTTGTGGATGTCCAGTACGTTCAGCAGCCTTTTTCCTATTTTTGTGTGTGCTATATATATATATATATATATATATATATATATATATATATATATATATATATATATATATATATATATATATATATATATATATATAAAACAAAAACAGCACCAGCAACCATCTTTTTCCTTTTTCTGGTGAGTCCTGTGCGTAGTGTGTCTTGTACAGAATGTGTATGTGTGTGCAGTATGTGCATCAGAAAGACATAGTTCACAGCTATGTGTTCAATTTATTTAAAGAGTATGTGTGTGTGTCTGCAGCAATATAGTAAAACAACTGCCTTTTCATTTTCTTTTACCTTGCATGAATTTAGTGTGTGTGCAGAATTAGGTGTGCAGTGTGTGTAAGCCAAGCCCCATTTATTGTTGTATGTGTGTCGATATATATAGGCAGAAAACAGGAGCTTAGCTTTGATACATGAAAGCATAGTAAATTGATTAATTATGAAGCATAATTGTGTTTTGGGCATAAGATACATATATTGTCAAGACATATAAGAACTGTATGAGTATATGTGTGATCATATATATAATTAGATTTCAAAATGCATATGTATGATCATAACACTTAAAGACAATCAAAGTTTATGAAAATTTGTATCTTTACTTCAAATGGAAATATATGAACTTATATGTGATTATACATGAAAGCATAAGTTTATGTTAATAATAACAAAGTTTATGACCATGAATACGTACTTGAATGAACTTATAATCATCAAATAAGTTCATTAAATGCTCTTACATGTTTATGTATATTGAGAAATAAAATACATTTAAAAGCATGATGATCATCATATTGCATAATATATAATGTCATGATCATATATAAATTCTTAAATGAAAATACATGAATTCCTATGAACATAGAAATATCTAATAAATCATGGCAAATCATTATATGAATTCTTGCAAGTACAAGCAAAAGCTAAAAAGACTTAATAAAGTCACACATGTCCATGAAAAAGGACATAAAGCCTTATGAGTTATCTAAATCATGTCAAATACAAGTTCTGAATTGAATGATAATTTAACAGAGCCTAATATCACATGATAAACGATTGAATGAAATGATTTAAGAAATAATTGACCATATTCATCTCAATATAGTCAAATATGAGACTTTGAGATTAAAAGCCAACAAATGAATATTGAATATACTACAGATGATTTAAAGGCTAATCAATGGCAGAAATGTTATGAATAACAGATCGAGCAATACAAGAAGCTAAAAGACATATTAAAGAGTATCAGTGAAGGCTAAAGCAAAGTGGTAAGCGTCTGTAAGTCTGATATAAGTCAGATAGGGGTTCTAACCCACTACAGATTGTAAGCAACAGAGCCAGAGCCAGAAAGTGCAAAATATCCCGTAATTGTGAGTTGTAGATTTTACTTTAACTGCAAATTAAGTGAATTGAGACTTTTGTTGCTTTATTATGATTTTTATTGGCATTCTGATCCTGGGCATATTGACATATTGTCATAGCATGATTACTATGATTTGTTGAACTGAGCATTTCTTCTTCTAGCTTCTATTCTTTGACGAGTCATTTAATTGTTAAGCTTAACACCATCACTATTGCTCAGTGTTGGGTTAATGTTAGGCTTATGATGTGCTGGTTTACATGATGAAAGCACAGAGGGTAGCTAGAGCTGAGCATTCTGATGATACCCATACAGCAATTACTGGTAGCTAGCCCAGTACGTGGCTGATCCCCACTAATGATGCGTGTGTATGGTGTTATCATTATCCGAGCATTCCTTATGAATTTGTCTAAAAGTCTCAAGAGCAATAACAGTTTTATAACTGGGAGCTGAGCAAAGATGCGCATCAAAGAGCATATAAATTGGCCAATGTCTCTTCGAGATTTGAGCTGTGCATGAGCCGAGTGCAGTGCAAGAGCTTTCCGCGTTCATAATTGCATGTTAAATGTGAAATTCTACATTCTCACTAAGCAATTAAGCTTACCCCGTTGTTGCATTATTTTTCAGGTAAACGCAAAGGATTGGCTGGACCTAGTTCATAGGTCAGGATTCTGAAAGAGCTTGAATTGCATTAGAACCAGTTTCAACACCTTGGTGTTGTCAGATGATAGAGCTTTGGGGTTCTGGGCTAGTCTATATCATGTGCTTTGATGTAATAGTCTAGAAGTCTGTACCCTATTACTTACATTTGTCTTTGTTGTAATTAACTTTAATTCCGCACTGTTAATTATTATCTTAGTTTCCTGATTGATATTGCATTGCTACTGGGGCCTAGACTTAAGACCTTTGAGAAATCTTGGGTCTTACGGGATGGTATCAGAGCAAATAGTTTGAGTGAATCATTCTATTACGTGTAATACATGATCTCAAACTTGTGCAATGCTATAGTATCAATCATGACAGGATGACTTGAACTAACTTTAAACACATGCAGTTTATATACATATAAAAATTTTAGTTTAAAAAGATTATATTTTCATTAAAACACTATATATATGCACATACACACACATATATGTATGTATGTATTCTAAAATAAATCAAAAAATATTCACTTAACAAAATAAATAAATTAAAGATAAGTAAGTATAAATAATAATACAACCTATATACAAATCCATATATATATATATATATATATATATATATATATATATATATATATATATATATATATATATATATATATATATATATATATATATAAAAGTTATTTTGATTAAATTCTTGTAATAATTAATAAAAAAGAACATATCAAATAAATAAACAAATAATAATAATAATAATAAAAGACAACATATTAAGAAAATAATACTTTAGTTAAAATGTAACAATAAGAAAAAGACTAAATATCAAATAAATAATAATAGGATAAAAGTAGTTAAAATAATATAAAAAAGAAAGTAATTAGTTAGGGACCAAAACTGAAACAAAGTAAAAAGGGCAAAATGATCATTTTTAAAAAAATGATTGGACAAAGGACTAAAAGCAAATCAAAAAGACAACCATATGTACTGAAATTGTAATTTTGACATGCAAATGATCGTAACCATAATTTATATATAACCACAGAGATGAAAATGGTAATTTACCCTTGAAAATATTATCATGTTTTTTTATTCAGTCTTTAAATATTATTAATTGTTAAAATTTTGTAACAATGACATGGGACTAAGTCATTCTGTTTGACACACAACGTATAAGAGTTTAAAGAAGTTTTAGCTTATGATTTTTAAAATCTACAACTATTTTTTATCCATAAAATGTGTTTGGATAACTTATCTTCTAGAAGTTTTTTAAAACCATAAGCTGCTTTAAATAGCTTATGCTTATGGAAAATAAAATTACAAAAATAACCTCGGCTATTTACATGTCATTTTATATTTTCGGTTCCAGTTTGTTTTTGGCAAACAGACCCTATAGCTATATATCATATTGTATATTAAGTCTTGAGATTGATAGGTGTTTGACGATTTCAATCGGAAGTTTAGACTGGTGTGTGGGTGTGCAACAATCTTCTTGCACATTTAGTTAATTAACAAGATGGTGTCTTTTCGGTGATTGTGTTCCAAACGAGAACCGGTGCAAGTATGCCGACGTTTGTGTAAGATGCAGTAAGTTTCTTGCAGTTTCTGTTGATTGTTCCTTAAAATGTTAATTAGTGATGTATCTATTTGTATGTAATTCTCTGATTTAGTTGTGGAATAAGATTGTATTTGGAGATATACTTTTGATTCTTATTCTTCCATTGTTGCTTCCGTTGCAACACCCCGTGATACGTTGGTTTTTATCGTTTGGAGAATGCTTCATCTCGATTTTTTGGTTTTTTATTTAAATTTCCACCCCGACAACCACGTAAAACGAACATCTACTCCAGTTCATAGAAACACATTATTGACAAACGCTATATGTAACTGTACTAACATTTGATTAATTCCAAAGAATTTGGAACAAAGACAGAACCTAACAATATATTGGTTCTGATCTTCAAAGTACTTAGGCGCGTTTGGTTTGTTGATTTCTTGGGATTTTCTGGTATGTGCATTTGAAATCTTGTGTTTGGTCCACAGATTTTCGTAAGGATTTAAAATCATAGAATTTCAAAAATCCCACAATTCTTGTTATTTAAAAACTCAGGTGGCGTTTTGTTTACGAGATTTCAGAGAAACTGGCGGAATTTTCATTTTTCCTTTTGTATTTCACAATCCTCCATTTTAAAGTTTTATAATTCTTCCTTACCCCTTATTATTTCATAATCTCATATCTTTACATTTCGAATTCCTAACCAAATGACAATATTATTCTTATCGTCAACCTAACCACCACCTACGTATCTATACCTATTGATCCTACCCTACCCTACCAACACCTACCCCATCCCATCTCATCCTACCCTACCCTACCAACACCTACCCCATCCCACCCCACTCCACTCCATCCGACCCTACCCTACCTTACTCTACCCTAACTACATATACTAAACAATGATAACAATCTAACGTTATTCATCTACATCAATCCATTGTACCATATTCTATCGTACATACCCAACCTACCCCTACCTACCCATGCTACTCATCCCCATCTCAACCCAACCAGACATCGTATCTTACTCTCACCCATCCTATCTAGAGAAGCAGAATGAAATGTCTTCTCTAAATATCTCAAGACTCAACTGCTAAGTCACCACGTACAGTACGTCATGTTATTACCTAGAGATCTCTCTATCATATATTCATTAATCGGAAAGACTGAAACCAGCGAACAAGATCTCAGTTTCAAAACATAATCACCAAATTAAATAATTAAAGCATGCATAACCATTAGAGAGAATGCATGTATGCAGTTGCAGGTAGAGGTGCACGAAAAATCCGGCTATCCGATTTTGATCCGAAACTGGATTCCCTCTAACCGGGTTTTTTTGAAACCGGACCGGTTTTAAACCAAACCGGTTTTTCAACCGGTTATGCAGTTTTTGGGCGGACCGGTTATTATACCGGATAATTAACCGGTTTTTTTGTAACCGGTTAAAAAACCGGTTTTTAACCGAAAAAAACCGCTTTTCAGCCACTTCGAAATTATAGCCGTTGGAACTTTTCTAGCCGTTTTTTTGACCATTTTTTCCTCAAAAATTTACCATTTTGCCACCCAATAGTTTATAAATAGGTTAGAAATGTTTTTTGGTTGATTACCATTGATTCCAAACACTCTCAATTGATATTTTCGGTATTCTCTAACTCTCTCGTTTGATATTTTCGGTATTCTACAACTCTCTCATTTGATATTTTCGGTATTCTCCAACTCTCGTAATCCCGAAAATTCCAAGTAATCTTTTTCTTTCATCTTAAATGGCTTCTAACACTCCCGAAACGACCGGACAATCTTCCGTCGGTGGAAATCTTGAAGTTGTTCGGGTGCTCGAAAATAAACGTAACAAAGAAATTTGGGATCATTATGATTTGTGTGAAATGTCAAATGGTTCGAGAAAGGCTCGTTGCAAACTTTGTCAAAAGTTTTTTGCGGCCGAAGGAAACACGACGTTGAAAAATCATATTACAAAAGCATGCAAGGCACTTCGGATGAGAGCCGATCCTACTCAACCGAACGTTACCCCGCAAGGTGGCGTTTTTATTTACGATAATGATAAATTACGGGAAGCGTTTACAAAATTCGTGATTACGAAATAGTTGCCGTTCGATCACTTTGACGATGAAGCTTTCACGATGATGATTCAACAATTGATGCAACCACGCTATTCGCAAGTAAGTCGTACTACCCTTCGTCGTGACGCTTTAAAATGTGGAGTGTTGCGAGGGAAAAATGATTTTGGGTTTTCTAGAACATAATTATAGTGTTTCGTTAACTTGCGACGTTTGGAGCGCTCCTCACAACACCGGAAATTCTTTTTTAGCCGTTACGGCACATTGGTTAGATTCAAAAAATTGGCAAATGATGAAAAGAACAATCGCGTTTGATTTATTCGGCGAACCACATACCGGTGCAAATTTATTTGCACTTTTGAAACGTGTGATTTGCCTTTATAAATTAAAAGCAAAAGTATTTTCGATGTCTTTTGATAATGCGTCGAATAATACAAACGCGGTTCCTAGATTAAAATTGTTATTAAATCCTATTTTAGATTGCGCTTTTTTTCATACTCGTTGTGTTGCACATATTATTAATTTATCCCTGCAAGCCGGGTTGGAGGTTATTGAACCGATTAGATTAGAATTTAAAGCGATGATAAAATCGGTTCTTTGTAGTAATAGCCAAAGACTAAATGCATATAGACGTTATTGTAAATCGGTTAATAAAAAAGCTTTAAGTGCGAATTTAGATGTTCCAACTCGTTGGAACTCGACATGGATGATGATGCACTCCGCGTTAAGGCAAAGGGAAACGTTGCAACCGTTTCACAATCGCCTATACGAGAAGGGCCATGTTCCAAGTGTTTATCCGAGTTCGAGTTGGGAAATGATTGCGAAAATAACCGATTTGTTAAAAGTTTTTAAAGACGCAACAACTTTTTTATCCGGTGTATATTATCCTACTAGCCCCTTGGTTTTAAATCAAATTTATTTGTTAGCTTCCAAATTAAATGATTATGAATTTGAAGGCCAAGTATTTGACAATATTGGCAAAACAATGAAAGAAAAACTTTTGAAATATTTTAAGGAAATCCCACCGGTTTTTACTTGTGCCGCCGCTTTAAACCCGACGGTAAATGTTGGTGGCGTTGAAACATTAATTGAAAGTATTGCATTTGCTTTTGGTTTACACGAAGATTTAACCGAGCCCAATTTTATCCAAAACCAAATAAACTATTTTAACAAATGTTTCCGGGAGTTATTCGATATTTATTTACGTAAATATGGTTCGAGTAATATAATACAAGAACAAATGAGGAGAGGAGAATAATCTAGTAGGGGAACCGGTATATCTCTTTTTAACACACTTTTAAATTCCCAATCGAAACGAGCACGTACTAATACCCCGAGTAGCGAGTTAGGACACTATTTTGCAAGTGATGTTATTTCGACTATGACATATGATGAGTTTGAAAACCTTGATCTTTTGGCTTGGTGGAAAGAAAAGGAACCGGTATATCCGATTCTAGCCGCCATGACCCGTGATTTACTAACCGTCTAAGCTTCCACGGTAGCTTCGGAATCCGCTTTTTCTGTTAGTGGCAGGGTTATATCGCAACGGAGGTCGAGACTAAGTCCGGAGTCGATAGAATGTTGTATATGTTTGAAGGATTATTTGGATGGAGCGGCTCGAGTGCAACACGTAACGACATTAGCAGATTCAATCGACGTCGAGTTGGAAACAAATATACACAACGAAGAAGTTGAACTTAGAATATCACCTCCAAACGAAGAAAACGAAGACGGCGATGATATAGAACCCGAATACCAAAATTTGGGTGAATAAAAGAAAAGAAAATACAAGATTGTGAATTATAAGTTGTCGTAGTTTGAAACTTTGAATTATAAGTTGTCGTAGTTTGAATTGTAAGTTGTCGTAATTTGAATTTTTAAACTTCTTATGTATTTTATAATCAAATATAATATAAAAATATATTTGATTGGAATAAAATATATGTGTTTAACTTAATTTATAAATTATAATTAATTATAAATTTGTTAATCTCTTAGATTTATAGCCCAAAATTATAAAATGTTAGCCCAAAACAAAAAAAAATGTTAGCCCAAAATTAGAAAATGATGGCCCAAAAAAAATGCCCAAAATACAAAAGAGGAGCCCAAAACCGAAGCCAAAAAAAAAAAAGAATTCTGAAAAATCGGATTTTTTGTAACCGGTTTTCGAAAAAAAACCGGTTTTTATATAACCTAAACCGGTTATACCGGTTACACTTTAGCCCACCCAAAACCGGTTAGAATCCGGTCCGGTTATTAAAATAACTGGTTTTTTTTTTTTTTGCAAAAAAACCGGTCCGGTTTTTATCCGAACCGGTTCGGTTACGATCCGATTATTGTGCATCTCTAGTTGCAGGCACCAATTAAATTGTACACCACAACTTATTAACAAGACAAATCATTCGGATATTTTCTCTTATTGCTCGATTACGATTTCTAATTAAGTAATTAAACATGTACAAGACATTAAAAAGATTCGAGTCAATTCGATCTACTAACTCCAATAGTACGTGATACATATCCTTCCAACAATACATGTATCGCGCGCGAAAGATCGAGAACTTTAATAAGTCGAGTCTTAATTAATTTAGTTAGTTAGTGGTTTAAAAAAGTTGATTGCCATCTTCAGCCCAGGCCAATGGTCCAACATGAACCCATCACAATCTTCATTCATCACATTTCTAGACGTACTCCCTTCCAGCTTCAAATTTGTATTATACCGAAAACATTTCACTTTCATCACTTCGATCGGCTACTCTTTACGATTTATACGAGACTATAATACGTATAAAAAGTTTTATCTAACATAACGAGGATTAAGAGTAATTAAGTACGAAAGAACAGGTTAATTACAGTTAAAATTATTGAAGAAATGGGGTTATATGTCAAGAGAAACTAGCCTCTGCCCCTTCGATTATTAATGATGTCAATAATTATATATAGGATGGCTAACGGTTTGCATAAATCGCACGTTGTTAAGAGGTGCGAGGAATATATTTTGACGAAACAATTGATCACAAACACACATATATTACTTTTGATAGAGACAAGGGCTGAATCTTAACATCCATTCATTTAATTAATTATTTCTGGTGATATAATCATCTAAGGAACTTAAGTTTTAGAAGGCATATATATATAGACCTTAAACGTAACTCGACTTCCTATAAATTCGTAGCGCATTTGCTAGCTCGACTTGCACACAGTCCTCCTAATAGAATTTTTAAAAGAATATCGATATGGAAGGTTCATATTCGATCAAATCTTCAGCACGTAAATCTCTCGTAGCCATGCTTCTCTTCGCTTCGTTTGTTAGTTTAATCGTGGCTGTCGAGAAAACAAGTGTCGAATTCATCAAAACATCATGCAGTTTGACAACATATATACCCAACTCTCTGCTTCAATTCCCTTTCAAATCGAGCAACTGCGATCCAAACAAGTCCTAAGCTCCTAGCTCAAGAAGCTCTATCCGTCACCCTCGACACCACCCGCACCGCTTCCTCAGCGATCGCCAAACTGTCAAAAGTGCGTGGCATGGCTCCCCAAGAAGCAGCTGCCATGCAAGACTGTATCGAGCTGCTAGGTGACTCGATCGGTGTACGAGCTGCAGAAATCACTAGAGGAGATGAGTCACCCGGGTTATAAAGATCGAGAACTGGTGATGAGCGACATCCAAACGTGGGTCAGCTCCGCATTGACGGACCAAGACACGTGTTCCGAAGGGTTTGCGAAAAACCCGAAAATGCAAAGTGTGGTGAGAGGAAAGATGGTGAATGTCGCACACTTGACGAGCAATGCTTCGGCATTGATCAACAGTTATGCTTCTCTAAGCTAGGAGATGTATAATGGAAGGGAATTATAGAAGATTAAGCTTATAATAATATCTATGCTTAAACGGGACTGTTTTTTTTTATTTTTTAATGAAATCATTAAAAAATCATTTTATTAATGTTTAGGTTACGAGATAAATATTCAGGTCATAGTAAGACATCAGAATGCAAACCTGAAGCAGAAAATGTAGCGTAAAAAGCCTCAAGTTTCATGCTGGTTTCTCTGTGTGAAATGTGGATTTTTTTTTTTGGCAAATTGTAACACTTAATTAGATATATATACAATGTACTATTGAGTGGATATAAATTTGGAAAAATTATAACTTTTTATTTTACATTTTCCTTTTTATAAAGTGTTATCATAGAATCGTGTTTGTTTACCGAAAATTTTTAAAATTTTCATCTCACTTTTCAAAAAAAATGAAAATTTGCTTACTTAACAACAAATTTATAAGTTTTCATTTCACTTTTCAAAGTATCATTTTTCATACTCTCATTTTTTTATTACCCACCCTATATTTCATTATAATACTCTCTTTCTCTCTTTTACTTTTCTATAACCTATTTTATTTATCTTAATTTAGAATCACGAATCTTATTTTTCTTAAAACTAATACTTTATCATCTAAACAAGTTTTCACTTTTTACAGAAACCGTTGTTTTTTCCTGAAAACTATAACTTGAAAATTGAAATATAAAAATGACTAGTTTTCGTTAACAAAAACCAACCTAAAAGTTAATATATTTTAAACCCATTTCTTATTTTTTTACTACTCCTTAACCGTCAAAATCAACTCATAATAACTGATAAATCAATCCGTAACTAAATTGACCGCAAAAATTATCCACTCTCAGTTCAACTGCACAAACTGAACCTGTCAGATTTTAATAATAATAGTTTTTAAAAAATAAGTTACGTAGACTTAATTAGGTCTGAAGTCTGAATTTCAGATATTAACATAATTTGTATTGTTTGTTTAAATTCAGACTTAAGAGGTTACAACCTCTGAATTTTAAGAGAATGAGACTAGTCTGAATTAAATTCAGAGCCTCTTAATTTCAGACTTTAAGGCCTCCTCTTAATTTCAGACATGGTTTTCAGACTTTAGACATTTAACCTCTTAAAAAACAAATACCACCTCCCTTCCTTCCTTGCCTTAAGATTAGATAATATATTTTTAACCCTTTTTACTTTTTACCCCTCCAAAGGGCAACCGCCAACCATTCCTCCGATCTTAATTTACCGTCAAAACCGACGTATAATAACTGATAAACTGAATCGTAACCAAATTAATCGCAAAAATGACCCATAATAATCAAACCACTGCTAAAACTGATGGTTTGCTTTTTGAATTTTGATCAACCAAATATATCAGTTCGGTTAAAACCGTTTCATTATCGACAAAATCGCCCCATATTGTTGTGTACTCCTTTTTTTATTATTTTTAGTATATAACTTAAAATTTAAATTGATTTTTGTCATAATTATACAATTAACTTTTGAAGTAATACTTCTTTATCGTTTAATAATGTTATGGATCTCGATTTGGATGATATTTATATCTCATATTTAGAAATACGAATGAACAAAAAAACCCGTTTACTCGAACCGAACTAGACCCGGACCGGACCGTTTTTTTGGCTGTTTCTCGGTTCCTAAAATTCGGTTTCCAGTTCGGTCTGGTCCGGTTATCTTTTTTCCTTTTAGAAGTCGGGATGTAACTGGAACCAGACTGAACCATTTGCCCGTTTCATATTCGGGCCGGTTCTCGGTTTTTTATTTTGCGCACTTTCAGTTTTTGGATAGTTCGAGTTCCCGAGCGCATCCCTGTTTAGAATTTCGTGGAAAAGGAGAAAAAGCCATATATTTTGTTCACATCGGAGAGCTTAAGTTTGTATGGTTTTTATGCTTGTAACATTTTAAATGTCACTTATTAATTGCACAATTTATAAATTAATTTTAAAGGAAAAAGGAGTCATATATTTGGCCTATATTAGACATTTACGAGCCAAACATACATATATGGGCTTAGACATTTTCGCGATTAACATAATTAAATCAATAATTAACCACTTATTAACTGTTTTAATCGATAACCACACGGTAGAAAATTTTAATTAACCAATTGGGATCGGTTCGATGGGTTTCATTTTATGTCCTAACTGCCTCAAACCCTCTATGCTCATAGGGATGACAACGGGATGGGTTCGGGACGGGGCATGAAAATCTCGTTCCCGTTTAAAAAAATCGCAAGTATTAAACGGGGATCCCCATCGGGTACATGGGGAAACCCGTATCCCTATCAAATGATAACGAAATTACATATACTAATATTAAATTAAATTCGTATCTCTATCAAATGATAACGAGAAAAACATTATTTCAATAAATTATATGTAAGTAAATAAGTTCTTTAAATTATACATAATAATATTTAGGGTAAATTACAAATTTCGTCCCTGTGACTATATGCAAATTATGGAACAAGTCTTTTTCACGTCGAAATTAGAAAATCAGTATCCATGGTTGGTTATTTGTTGTAGTTTTTGTCATTTGACTGGTCATTTTTTTTAAAATGACCATTTTACCTTAGATGATATAATAAAAGTAGCCAATGAACTTATTTTTCATAAAATCAAACAATAAAAATAATAAAAGTAAATCCAAATTGTTTTTTTTATCTTAATTATTAACATCTCTCTCTCTCTCTCTCTCTCTCTCTCTCTCTCTCTCTCTTCTCTCTCTCTCTCTCTCTCTCTCTCTCTCTCTCTCTCTCTCTCTCTCTCTCTCTCTCGTTATCTCCTTTATACAGGTCGTGTTCTTCATTGGTTTCAAGAATAACACACTAATCACGTAAATGAACACTAATCAGGAACGCAAAACCCATCACTACCAGCCGTGTTCTTGAGTTCTTCATAAACGCAAACCCCACCTCCATTGGTTGTGCTCTTTAGATCGAGAAGGGAGAAACGACTGACAACACAAACCCAACCAAAATTTAAGAACACAGACCCAAAAATCAAATGAAACCAGATCCTAAACCTTCGATCTTTCGAGCAATCTACCAAGAATTCAAAAGGGGAAATCCAACAAAACCCGATATATAAACCTTACCTTCAATCTCGATTTCTTTTAGCGTTTTTAAGAAGAAATTGATGGTAGTTGGGAACAAAAATCAACAACCCTAACCTTGAACAAACCCTTAGGTAACGCTTCAGTGAATGGTCCAGAGAAGGGAGACAGAACCGGAGCAGAGAGAGCCGGAGCTGGAGCGTTGACTGGTGCAGAGGAGGGTGTAGATGGTGCAACCACAGGGGTGGGGTTGGCGGTCTTGGTGTGGCTGACCGAAGGGAACATTGAACACAGGGGTGGGGCTGGCGGTGGTGTCGTTGCCACATTGTAGAAGAAGCCATCGTACAGAGAGAGAGACTCACACACACACACACACACTCACTCTCTCTCTCTCTCTCTCTCTCTCTCTCTCTCTCTCTCTCGCTCTCTCTCTCTCTGCGCTGATCTTCTTCTCTTCCTCCATTGTTCTCGTCAAATGTATCGGGTCATCTAGTATTACATTTGCTTTGTTATGTATTAACTTGATTTCGTTTTTGTTTTAATTTAGAACGCTTATTAGTTTTTAAGTTTTATATTGATTGATATCAATTTCATTTGATTTTATTCTTTTTGTTTTGTTTTAAATTAAAATTTAATTATTATTATTATAATTAATTGGAAAAAAGTTTATTGCCTATTATTATAATATATTATGGGTAAAAATGTCATTTTTATAAAAATGCTTGGACAAAGGAATAAAACCATAACAAAAGAGCCAACTATAGGTACCGTAGTTGTAATTTCGACGTAAAAAGGACCGAATCCATAATTTACATATAACCACAGAGACGAAATTTGTAATTTACCCTAATATTTATGTATAATATATAATTAGATAAGAATATTCATCTGTTATATTATATTATATTATATATATATATATATATATATATATATATATATAGCATGTTGCTTTTAGAAAAGTAATCGGGGATTTAAACGGGTTATGTAATCGGGTATACGAGACGGATATTATCAATACCATACCCGCTTCATCTCCCGTTTAACTTAATCGGGTTCGGGGAAACCCGCCCCAATTAGATCGGTTTTTGGTTTTTCTGTAGGGTTCTTTTTTTTTTTTTTGCCATTGCTAATGCTCACCCCTACTCGATAACTTTAAAACTCTCATGGTTACTGTATCGGCGACTCCCTCTTCTGATCTCTCTTTGATTCAGTCGAGGCGTCAATTGACCAGGATCCAGTGTTGCACCTCACAAGTCAGTAACTCACAAAGTGACAACCACCGTGGTTGCGCCTCACAAGAAATAAGGCACCCGACTTCAGGGCCGGCCCACGGCCCAACAGTCAAGGGGGCCAAAAAAATTTTTTTCCCTCTAATACAACCTAAACTAATACTACTAGTTTACTTGTTTTGCTAGTTGTTTGATTGTGATACTTACGTACATATTTACATGCTTGTTTCCTTTAATCTTTAAATGTTATATATACACAGATGATACATGTTTAGAGGGTCATTTATAATTTTTTGCCCAGGGCCCCAAAAACGATAGGAACGACCCTGCCCGACTTGTATTTCGTAAGCCGGTAAGCTCAACTCAAATTTGCTTATATCTATCAAATTGTTTCTTTTTTTAGACTTGTGATTAACTTTTGTATATAGATTTGTTTCAGACTTATTTCTTATTTTAGATTTGTAAATCAGATAGTTTATAAGCCGTAACTTGAATTCATCGTCTTTTAGATTTCAAACCGTTTAAGTTAGATTTTTAGTTGTTTAAGTTAAATATCCGATTTGAGTGGCCCAAAATGGCAAACCGAACTAATATTTGGCAATGTGGCTGACTCGGCTAACCCAGTCATAGCAACCAATTTGGCTCCATAGATTTTCAAACCGAGGTTATCGGTTTGGCTGAAATTTTGAAGACAGAACAAGAGAGATGAAAGGAGTAAAAAAAGAAGAAAAGTGAAAATGAAAAGAAAGAGAGATAAGGCAAAATCAGAAGAAAGAGTATCAGTAGTCTATTAATTAATAAATCTATATTATCAAGTTAAAGAGAAAGGGAAAATGATCCAACGCTTAAATGGGTTTAGCCCATTTGGTATGAGGGTGTTATGTAAGTGTGAGGTCACGGGTTCGATTCCCGTCGGAGGCAAGTTAAAATTTAGGTGGTGAATATAAGTTCTGAAGCCCTTATTTGGAGCAAAGGGATAGATTAGGAGTAGAAGTAGGCTAGTTTGCTGTTAAAAAAAAAACTTAAATAATTTCCATAAATTACCTATCAAATTCTGGAAAAAGAAAAAGTGCCGGAATAAAATGCTTTTTTTCATTCCATTTTATTTCCACTCCCTTCACTCCTTATAATAAAAAACTTCGGAACTCAAATTTAATTTGTTAATTGTTACAACTCATGATTGTAGTAGGCTTTGTAGCTCAGCGATTAGAGTGAAGGGAGTACCTCCCTATACCAACCCATCTTTCTGTACAAATCAGCGCCACATCAGTTTTTCTCTCTCCACCTTTCCCCACCTTTCTAACTAGGAAATACCCATCTTTCTAAACATTTCCATCTTTCTTAATTTTTTTAAAATATATTCATTTTAATCAACAAAACAATTAAAACTAAAATAATTAATTTCATAAATATTTAAAAACTTACATAATAAAATTACGAAACTAAAAACTAAAAATTTAAAAATTACGAAACTAAAAATCACGAAGAGATATGTTGTAGCTGTAAAAATAGTGTGTAAATTGTACGAACGAATCAATAATTACGAAACTAAAATAAAAAAATACAAACATTTACGAAACTATAATAAGAAACAACAATAATAAAATTAAAAATCTCTCTCTCTCTCTCTCTCTCTCTCTATATATATATATATATATATATATATATATATATATATATATCTACATACATGTGTGTTGTTTGAAAGCAAAAACAAAAAAAAAGATAGAAAGAAGGGGTGAAAGAAGCGGGGTCACGCGGGGAAGGGAGGTCGGGGCGGGGCTGCCTCTGCGCGTGGCCGGACACTCGGAATGGTGTTTCCGGCGGCTTGGGGTGAGGTGGCAAGGCCGTCTGCCTCGCGGCTCCCCCATACCCCTCACTCATAGGGACATATAATTCATAGTGGATGTTCAATATTTTATCATATACGTGGAGGTTCAATATTTTGTTTGGTGTTAATAAATTCAGCTTTTCTAAAAAAAAAATATGGATATAGTAACTCACTTTCATCCATCCATCTTATGCAGTTTCTATAACTGTCTACCGAACAGAAGGCCCTGGTAAACCTAGCACACAATATACATCAAAAAGACCAACGTTGATGTCTACGCACCAGCCACCAGGTCAATTACGGAAAAGCAGTACAATTTTTTTCTTTAGATTCTTCAATTGTGCGATGAGTTTTTCAATAAGTGCATTTGATGACTAAAATTTCAACCGCTAAATATATAATCATAAATTAGGTTACAACCATTCAATTTTTTTATGGTATATATGATTATAGTATTTCATTTTCATCCTCTGATATTATGCAACTTCTATAATTGTGTACCAAACACAAGGCCCCCATTAAACTTATAGCACACAATTATACATCAAAAGGACCAACGTTGATGCCTACACACCATATCAATTATGCAAAAGGAGTACAAAATTTTTTATGAATCTTTGATTGTGTATTGTGTAATGAGTTTTTTCAATAAGTGCATTAATTTGAGGACTATAACATTTGGAATGCTACTTGTGAAATATCTAAGGGTGATTCTAAACATACACTCCTCTCCTTGCTAATTACACACTCCCTCCCTCTAATGTGAGAAAAATGATTAAGTTTAATCGTGAGATCTGTATCATTAAAGAAAATAATGTGAGAGAAGATGATGTATGATTAGATGAAAATTAATTATGGGGGGTGTGTGTATAGCACGACCCACGTCTAAAATACAAATATGAGTGATGTGATTGAGTTTAAGCCCCAGCATGTGCTAATGAGAGTGTAAGGTTATACTTTATTTGTTGGAAGCTTTTATAAAAGCTATTTGAGTGTGCCTTCAAAATCATATCATATCTCATAACAATCTATGAAATACCTTTACTCAATAATATAACAAGAAGACACTATATAGAAAATGTCCAATCATTTCATTTATCATGATTCTTGATGAATTTTTTACAAGGGGTTATGGTAAAGGAGAAATAAAGAATGAAATTTAGCCGGTAAGAAAGTACTAACGTTACATTTGGCTTATTTGATTTCATAAAATTTGGACTTTGTAGGATTTTTACATCGTTCAATGAATAGGAGTATAAAATCTGTCGTTTGTAGGATTTCACTCATTGCAACTCTTCAAGAAATTTAAAAAAATTCTACAGACCAGTAATTTTATAGAACCCTGTGGAATCTAAATCATTAAAATCTTTTGAAATCCAGCAAAGTAAACAACAGTTGAAGAGTGTGATTGTATTTTTTTTTTTTTTTTTAATTTTTTAATGTTGAATCTATTACTTCAATAGGAAATGAGACTACTAGAAGAGGGTCCGAATCGTGGTCTTAGAAGACAACTCCAATGATTAGAAGAGGATTGTAGTGAAGGTGAATACATCCAAAGAGGATTTATGAGTTATCATGCATTATACGAGTGTATCTATGTTACGATAGAGAGAAAGGAGACATAAAGGATAAAACACACGTGAAAATCTCTCACCCCTCACCCATATAGTATTAAAAGCGAGCATATAACTCAAAATAGAAGGTGCACGTTACACCATTATCATCATCATCGTCGTCACGGGTAAAAAGATTATGCTCGTGGTCCAAATAGTACTAAAGCTTGATCATGTTCTTCGGTCTGAAAATGAGGTAGTCATATCCACCAATGTTTTTGTTTCTTGGTTGTTGGTTTGAGAACAACAAACACGAATCTTGTATACTCTCGGAACAAACTACCAAGGGAATCATGATGATATTTAGCTCTAACGCTTCCTTATTTCATCTCGAAATTGGATCATCAAATTCATACATGTACCAATAGGGTTGTGAAACTGTCCAAAATTGAATTGGACCTAACGTTAGTCTGGTACTATAAACTTAAGAAACCAGAAATCAAACCAAATAGTTCTACAATCTTAATTTTTCTTGACTTTTATAGAAAACATATACATATCATACCGTTATAGCAAGAACTAGAGATTTTGGTACCGATCAATACGGTCCATTAGTTTCACACTTCCTTTCGAACTTTTGCACACACTTATCAACAACACCAATACTAGACACCCTCTTAATCGTCGAACATATTTGAATGCAGTTGTGCATTGTTTCAAATTTGGTCATATATTTTATTTCAAACTATATTAATGTATCTACATATTTATTCATTTACATTCAATTAAATGATAAATTTGAAACATTTTAATTGGATTTGTTGTTAAATGTTCGAATTGTATAATAAATAAATTATTAATTAAATTAAATTACTAATATTAAAAGATATAAATTTGCCGTTTGGTTTGTTGTGAGACGATGTAACACCGAACAATAAATCATTTAGGAACAACTTAACCAAAACCAAAGCTCAACGATTGGTATTTTCAATTTATTGGATTTAATTAATGTAGTTGTAACTAGTTTGAATGACATGTTTCAAATTTAAAGACATTTATGATTAATTAAAGTGCCGAAAATACTGTTTTAGTGTTTTTATGGGTATATAGTTATATATGAACCGAACATCCAATGAACCGTTCAACAGAAAGTTCATTTATATTTGTTCATTTATTAAACAAACGAACATGAATACAAAATTTTGTTCGTTTAATTAAATGAACCAACATGAACAAAAACTTTGTTCATTCATTTATGTCCGTGAACGTCGATTACGTTCGTTCGTTTACGTTTATTTATGCTTGTTCTATTATTTATATAAGTTTTAACAAATATATTATATTTAACATAAGTATATTTTTTTAGTGTTACATAATATAATATAAATTTAAAAAGAACACTTTGATACCAATATGATTGATGACACTGAACAAAAATAAAAAAAAATATTTAAAAACTCAAATGTTTAAAAGTTGTTAATTTAGTATTGAAATTCAGCTTTTTGTTTTTTCATACACTATTTTATTATTATATAGTAGTTTAAAGTCATTTATAAATCTTATGAATGTACAAACATAATTAAAAACCTATGAATCGTGTATTGTGGGTTTTGTTTTTATTCAGCAAGTTTGTTCGTTTATATTTAGTTTTCGTTTAATTGTTCATTTATATTTGATTATCTGTTAAACGAACGAACATAAATGAACACAAACACGGCCAAATCTTTAACAAACGAACACGGCTAAATCATTAACAAACAAACACGAATAGAGAATCTCCCGTTTGTTTATGTTCGTGACTGTTTATTTGTTCAGCTAAAGTTAAACGAAAGAATATGAACATACCTTCGTTCGTTGTCGTTCGGTTTGTTTACAGCCCTAACTGTTATAATAGGCTAGAAGGAGAGTTATTGCAAGTGTAGCGAAATATAAAATCTTATTGTAAATTGATAATATAAAACTAATAACTAGATAATTACGTTGAACTATTTTCTCATTGATTATGTGAAAAATTAATAGGATCTTGGTATCCTAATATCATTTCGTTAATTACATTTCAAATATGATTTTTGCAGTCTAGAGAAAAATTAGGAGACAACAGATAAGTGGTAGATTATGGGATAGACATGTACAACACAACAATGGTCTCAAACCCTAATTGGAATGGATCGATAACCAAAAGTTTAGAAATTTAAACTGAAAACATTGTACTAGTAGTGGTCTAGTCCGGATCAGGTATAGTCTAGGTTTTTACTAGTTTTTAAAACGCAAACTCATATCATTTGATATCCTTCCGGTTCTGTCTGGCCTAGACCCGATTTTGTGTGATTGATTTTTCAAACATTTTGTTTTAGGGGAGATTTTGGTTTGCTGTAGGGTTTAAAAATGGGTATGAGTTTGAAAGAAAAAAATGAGAAATATAAAAAGGGAAGAGAAAAACCTAGGAGTGTTGATGGATAAATCTATTGGAATGATTTTCTTATAGGGTTTATTATGAAAAAAACATGTTTTCAACTTTTTGCGTTTTCGTCCCTCCATGTTATTTTTTTCTATAAAAAAACTCAAGTTATTTTTTTATTTTGGCTTAGTAAAATTTGGACATTATACTCCAGTTATAATTTGTGAACGGAGTTTTTAAATACTGAAAAACCGGGTTTTAATTTCCAAATTTAACTAAACCAAAAAGAAAAAAAATAACTTGTTGACTTTTATGGAAAAAAATAACATGGAGGGACGAAAATGCAAAAAACATGAATACATGTTGGTTTTTTTCATAATAAACCCTTTCTTATATATGATTATTTGATTAGATTATCAACCAAACATTTTGTTTTAGGGGAGATTTTGGTTTGCTGTAGGGTTTAAAAATGGGTATGAGTTTGAAAGAAAAAATGAGAAATATAAAAAGGGAAGAGAAAAACCTAGGAGTGCTGATGGATAAATCTATTGGAATGATTTTCTTATAGGGTTTAGTATGAAGAAAACCAACATGTTTTCATGTTTTTTGCATTTTCGTCCCTCCATGTTATTTTTTAATAATAAAAAAACTCAAGTTATTTTTTT
Organism: Centrapalus pauciflorus; assembly: GCA_020465985.1. Lineage (NCBI taxonomy): Eukaryota > Viridiplantae > Streptophyta > Magnoliopsida > Asterales > Asteraceae > Centrapalus > Centrapalus pauciflorus. Next base: position 50,289 of record JAANYP010002179.1, on the reverse strand, counting down.
ATTTTTGGCTTAGTAAAATTTGGACATTAGACTCCAGTTATAAATTGTGAACGGGGTTTTTAAATTCTGAAAAACCGGGTTTTAATTTTCAAAATTAACTAAACCAAAAAGAAAAAAATAACTTGTTGACTTTTATGGAAAAAATAACATGGAGGGACGAAAATGCAAAAAACATGAAAACATGTTGGTTTTTTTCATAATAAACCCTTTCTTATATATGATTATTTGATTAGATTATCAACCAAACAATTTTAATTTATAAAACTCAAACTCATCTCATATCTTCAACACTCATCAAACAAACACACCCTAAAGTAACGGTATAATACATAATAAGTATATTACAATTAATGAGTAATATTTGAATGTTTTCTTATGCCAAACCTTAAAAGAGCTAAACTTGAGAGCCATATATAAATTTGGATCATCCAACTCCTAAAATCCTTGATAGCCACCATTGATTTAATGAAGCGAGTACCGGTGCCGGGTGGTTCATTTGGTAAGTTGGAGGAAAGCGAAAAGAAGAGAATGCCTAAACAAAGGTAACTCAAAACATGTAAAAGGCCTCATTTCTTTCTACCTGTTGTGTGAAAAAAGAGTGACCTTTCGCGCCCCTTTTGACCTCACAAGCCACAACTAACATGGAGGATGTAAATGGACATAGAATCGGGTATCTTGAGCGTTGAGACCTCCACAATTATGTTTAGTTCCCCTAATTGCTGCATTTGTTATTTAGAATTTAAAAAAGTAGGCAAGGTTAAAACGAATTATTGTCATGTAAGATAAGAATTTATAGACGAAAGATTCTTGCTCCTATCTAGTTTCGAATCCTAAGATGTAGTTTAAACATAAATTAAGGGTTAATATTTAAAAAATCCAATCAGCCTTTTTTTATTTTCTCATTTAAGTCCCTAAACTTTTTTTCCAATTGTTTAGGTGTCTAAACTATGTTTGTCTTATTCAAAAGTATATATTTTTGACCGGCTACCAGTTTAGCCGGTAAAACACACTTGGTAAAACAAAAGGTTTAGAAGCTTAATCGCTAAAATATTGAAAGATGGTAGGTTTTTTCCAACATTCATCAAGTGAAAAACTAAGTTATTTTAATTAAAATGACTATTTTATCCTTAATAATATTTGTATCATTTTTGTCTTGTATCTCCAAAAGTAAGGATGAATTTGTCATTTTAAGTAAAATTGTTGTGTATGGTAAAATTGTGTTGTGTACAAATAACCTCCCAATTGAAAACCCTAGATTCCTTGATCCTATAAATAATCATCAGAATACATAGTCATAACTCATATGCCATTTAGTTAAGACTAGACCTCATGTAAAATTTAAAAACCCATATAAAGTACACTTAGGAATATAGCATCATAAAGTTGATAAATCTGATCACCAGAAACTGGGGAAAGGGGCATTCAATTCCAAAGAAACTGGAAGCAGAGTTGACAAAGATCTAATCATCTAATGTATTGATCTCAAAAGTATCTAAAGATCACTGATGTTCATCATAGCAGAAGAAATTACAGCTCCAAAACTTAATCATCATCATTTTAAAATAATTGAAGTATAAGAAAAAGGGAGAAACACAGTTGGCAGCTTTAATTGCAGGCCCCAATTAACATATACATCAGCATATGTATAACTTGTTAAGCCACATCAGTAAAGACAAATTTCATTTGGATTCTTCTATATGATATTTAAAAAAAGCCATAAAAATGCATGTATCTGGAGAGAGAGAGAGAGAGAGAGAGAGAGAGAACCTGTTTAACATGTGTGCCAAGTGGTCTAAAAAGTTGATTGCAATTCGATAGCCCCGGCAGTCCAACTTGAACAAATTGCAAATATCGTCTCGTTTCCAGACCCCAGTGTAGCCAACCAGCCACCTCCAATTTGATCCATATCTCATGCATTGATATTTAATGCTCAATCACTTTCATATGTCGGCAACTCTAAAAAGATACAAACTAAAGAGTCTTTGAAGAATTCATGCTGTTAGATGAACTGAATCTAACTTTACTGATTATTACAAACTAAGTGGGGTAGGCAACCATGTAAGAAAAAAGTAACCTAACAATGCTCAAGTTAACTAAGAATGAAAATTTAGTATTTACCAACTACCAAGTAATAACTTGCAACTAAAATTAATGAAGAAATGGGGATGCCAATAGAAGCCACCTTCAATTAATTATGCTAATTACTAAAAGTCAAAGCTAGGTTCATATCATTCAATATAGGATGGCCAAAAGTTGCATAATTGCATGTTGTTAAGAGCTGCAAGTAAGATATTTGAGCAAAAGACTTGATCACATGTACACATTATCTTCGATAGAGACAAGAGGTCCAGATCTTTTCGTTAATTATTGTGGGTGATTAATCTAAGAGGAAAACTTTTGCACGATAAACCTCATGGATAACTATATCCAGTTTCCTATAAATTTGGACTGCATTTGCTCCACTTTTATACATCATAACCTACCTCTTTAGCTTCAAACTTTGAGCGAGACAAAAGTTCTCTTCACACCCTCCTAATAGAACTTCTACCTCATATCCAACACACACTAAATATGGAAGGGTTATATTCGATATATTCTCTAGCACGTAACAGTCTCCTAATAATACTTCTTTTAACTTCCTCCATCAATTTTATATCTGCCCTCGAGAAAACAAACGTCGAATTCATTAGAACGTCATGCAGTTTGACAACTTACCCTACTCTCTGCTTCAACTCCCTGTCAACTCGAGCAGCTGCAATCCAAACAAGCCCTAAGCTCCTAGCTCAAGCAGCTCTATCTGTCACACTTGAAACCTCCCGCTCCACTTCCTCAGCAATGGTAAAGTTATCACAAGTGCATGGCATGGCTCCTCAAGAGGTTGAAGCCATGAAAGACTGCATTGAGTTACTGAGTGACTCTGTGTATGAGATAAAAAAATCACTTGATGAAATGAATCGACCAGGTTCTAAAGATTCAAGACTGGTGATGAGCGACATACAAACATGGGTCAGTTCCGCACTGACAGATGAAGACACATGCTCAGAAGGGTTTGCAAAAGACCCGAAGATGAAAAATGTGGTCAGAGGAAAGATTGTGAATGTTGCACACTTAACAAGTAATGCTTTGGCTCTGATCAACAGTTACGCTTCTCTAAGCAAATAGATGACGGAAATTAGAGATACAGTGCACAAGTCTATTTCAATAATCATATAGTACCACAGCTGAATGCAATCCTTAAGCAGCAAAACTTCGAACACCAAAGCAGAAATCCTAGCTGAATATAAACTAAACGAACAATTTATTTTAGACCCCTCGTAGCAATGTGTGAGTGTATGGCAATATGTGGCTAGCCTTAATTGCAAATGCAATGTATTATCGAGTGAAAATATTAATTAGAAATATATTTTGTATAAATATCTTTGGAAATATTATCATATCTTATATTGCAAACAAATGCAATGCTTCATACTTTCTGCAAACTGGAAGCCCAGAATGGAAAGAAGATGTTCTAAGAATGTTACACGCATTCTAATTTACTTTAGATTTATGTACTGAACACAAAGGCCCAAAAACTACTGGCACGATGTAAGAAAGATAGGTTCTCCTATTCATCAAGAAGTGCTTTTTATTATAATAATAATAAATAATTAAAAAAAAACACCCTAAAATATAAAATGTGGGTGTAATACATTACCAGCATGTGATCAGTTTTTGTTGTAGGCCCTTTCTAGCACATTAAGAAAGATTCCTGATGTGAAGACATGTTTGGGGAGGAAATGGTCCCATGTCCCCTGGGCTCAATCAGGGATCATCATTAATTGCACAATGATATAATTTGTTTGGAAGAAGCTTGGTGTGATTTTAGGCCATTCAAAGATCACAATCATACCAAATCTCACATCAAACTAACTCAGCAATACACCAAAAAGACACTATATGGAACATACCCAATAATATTTTATTATTCTAAAAAATATTCATATCAAATACACGAGAATAAAAGAAGGAAATTGAGGCGATAAAAATTGTTTCTCTAGTAAGACGGAGAGAGTGTGTGATGAGGAGGTAGGAGTACTACTCCTGATTTCAATGCATCAAGAAGCTCTTTTTGGAGGAGACATATTTCTGATGAGAGATGTTGTTGTAGTGATGGAAAATATTTGTATCAAGAGTCCTGTCACACCATATAGCTGCATTGTTAGGAAGATCAACAGCACATATGCTACATATGAAAAAGAATTATATCAAAACAGCGTAAGGTTTGAACTCACCAACAGAAACACAAGCAATCTTCAATAGAGCAAATTTCTCTGTTTCCCAGTTACTCAGATCATGAATGACCTAATAAAGATACAGGCAATGGGAAGTTATCATCACCAAACATAAGTAGTAGGTCCCACATTCAGACTCTCAAGAAACAATAGTAACAAACTAGCGTCTATTCGTTATGAACTTATGGTAAACCGTCATAAACATTTCTAAGACATGTGAAATCATCCAGAATATGCATTAGTTTCAGGTGGGAAGAAGTATTAGGCCAAAGGGTAATTTGGACCAGAAAAGAAGACGTGTCAAAAAATATCCTAGATCCAAAGTGATAACTAATAGTGACAACGAAAATAATTAACAAGAGGAATAGGTTGGAATAAGCTGTTTATGCTTCATTTAACTGTCAGACTAAATGCAAAAATACTCAAGAAGTGATACTAATCCATCTCCATCATTACCTGCTATTCCGAATAAATGCAAAAATACTTAAGTTTATCTTCTATCAATGTGTCTCTAAACTAAAACTGTCATTTCTTGCTCCCTACTTCAATTTTGTATACTTATTCCACCCTCCTATCTTTCATTTATCATGCATTGCCAATAAGTACACGCTTATGTGTCAACTTGCAGAAATAAGTCCCTTGCTTTCTGTAAATGCCTGATAACGTTAGAAGGATTAGATAGACGAGCAAAAACCTTGATCAAACCTCCATTGATTTTGAGTTTTCACACACCTTCAAAGTCGTCTCACTATTTTCTTTGGGTTTCTTTATGATTTTGTCCATCTTCTCACACTTGCAACTTGCAAAGGAAAAACGAAAACAGTATATTTATAATATTATTTTGGTTTAAATTATGGAATAGCCAGATTTTAATTTTCAAATGAGTTACAATAACTTCGAATTCTAAAGTCTAAACAATGAACAATGAAACTGAAATTTTGGTAGAATGTTTTGGTGATTATATAAAAACAAATTGATTGGGTAACCAAATCCATTTGACCTGTACCGTCTCAACCCGGATCCATCCTGACTCAATGTCTAACCCGACCCGCCAGTTATGCCACCCCTAATTTTTGGGTAGGGTTTAGACAGGGTCCAACATGTAATTGCATTGTATATTGTAACCTGATAATCTATAACCATGTCTTGTAAATGATGTAACATGTAAATTGTTAGCAGACACGTGCACCAACAGTTCGACAAATTTTTTGGTTAGCACATTACAAATGAATACCAGAACCATCCCGTAATACGTTGGTTTTTATGGTTTGGAGAATGGTTCATCTCGATTTTTTGGTTTTTCTCCACCCCAACATTCAATCAAGTCAAATGAACATCTAATCAAGTTCATAGAAACACATTATTGACAAAGGCTATAATTGTACTTACATTTGGTTCCAAAGAATATGGAACAAAGACAGAATCTAACAATCTAATGTTTCTGATCTTCAAAGTACTTAGATACTTTTTTAAACCCAAGAAGTTGAAGTCTACGGAAGCAGAATGGAAGGTCTTCTTTAAAAATCTCAAGCCTCAACTACTAAGCCACCACTATCGTCTTAATACCTAGAGATATCTCTATTCTTCATCAGTCGGAAGGCCAGATGCTAGCTGACGAGATCTCAGTTTCAAAACTTAATCACCAAATCAAATAATTGTACCATGAGAGAATGGATGCAGTTGGGACTTGGGCAGCTTTAAAGTTGCAGGCCCCAACACGCATCCTGTACACCACAACTTGTTAACCACATTTCAAAATAAAAATCATTCGGATTCTTGCTTGATTACGATTTCTAAACGTCTACAAGACATTAAAAAGATTCTGCTAATTGCAACATCGATCCATATCCTTCCAGCAATTCATGTAATGCGAAAGAGAACGTGTTTAAATCAAGCCTTAATTAATTTAGTTAGTGGTTTAAAAAAGTAGATTGCCATTCTCTAGCCCTAGTGGTCCAACTTGAACCCAGGCACTAGACCCCGGTGCAGCCCCCTACCACTTGTAACATGTTTCAAACTGAAACATATATATCACTTTCATCACATCAGCTACTCTTTACAATATACAAACCCTGTGAGACTCTTATACGTATAAAAAGTCTTATCTAACATAATGAGGAATATGATTAACTAAGTACCAATAAATAAGTTAATCATAGCTAAATTTATTGAAGAAATGGGGATGTCAAGAGAAGCTAGCCCCGGCCCCTTCATGATTAATGATGTCAATTATAGAAGAAAAATCAAAGTTCGGCACGTGTCAATATTCAATAATTATAGGATGGCTAACGATTTGCATAAATCGCAAGTTGTTACGGGGTGCGAGGAAGATGTTTTGACAAAAAGTATTGATCACAAGCACACATTACCTATGATAGAGACAAGAGGTTTACAATTGATCATCCTTCATTTAATCATTTCTCGTGATATGATCGTCTAAGGAAGTTAAGCTTGAAAAGATGTATAGACGTTAAAAGTAACTTGATTTCCTATAAATTTGGAGCGCATTTGCTCGATTTCCGCACACTCCTCCTAACAGTACTTTAATATACCTCATCCAACACACATAATTACATAAACACAAAAGAATATCGATATGAAAGGTACGTATTCGATCAATTCTTTAGCTTATAAAACTCTCATAATAGCACTTCTCTTAACTTCCTTCATTACTTTAATCTCTGTCATTGAGAAAACAACCGTCGAATTCATCAGAACATCATGCAGTTTGACAACATACCCTACTCTCTGCTTCAATTCCCTGTCAACTCGAGCAAGTGCGATCCAAACAAGTCCTAAGCTCCTAGCTCAAGAAGCTCTGTCAGTCACCCTCGACAAGACCCGCACCACTTCCTTAGCCATGGCCAAACTCTCAAAATTGCATGGCATGGCTCCCCAAGAAGCTACCGCCATGCAAGACTGCATCGAGCTGCTAGGTGACTCGGTGTACGAGCTGCAGAGATCACTAGAGAAGATGAATCACCCGGGTTCCAAAGATCGCGAACTGGTGTTAAGGGACATCCAAACATGGGTCAGCTCCGCATTGGCGAACGAACACATGTGCTACGAAGGGTTTGGGAAAAACCCAAAAATGCAACGTGTGGTGAGAGGAAAGATCGTCAATGTAGCACACTTGACGAACAATGCGTTGGCTTTGATCAATGGTTATGCTTCCCTAAGCTTGGGGATATAATTCAAGGGAATTTGAGAAGATAAATCTTATAAATTTTATATATATAATTATATACACACACACATATATATATGGTTCGAGAGAGTACCACTCAATATGCAGCGCACCGGAAGGTACCACCCTTTAAAAAACTTTTTAAATTTTTTTTTCATGAACATGTTTTAGTTAACATTATGAAGATAATATGTAAATTTCACATACATTCACATCTCTTAACTCCTAAAAATTGATGTGACCATACACTTACATAAATTTGCATATATGTGAACGTGCATCTATGTGATGCATGTGCATTTATGTGATGCATGATTTCATGCACTTAGAATGTGTGAATGTGCGTGGAGTTTATATATTATCTGTGTAATGTTTAATTGAAACATCTTTATGAAAAAAAAATTCAAAAAATTATAGAGTGGTACCTACTGGTGCGCTGTATAACAGGTGGTACTCACTTGAACCTAAATCTATACACACACACACACACATATATATATATACATATATACACACACTTATACAAGGGTTGCTTTTTATTTCTAAATGGAATCATTAAATTATCATCTTTTTAGTGTATGTATTAAGAGATGAATAAACATGCCATAGAAAGACATGGGAATGCAAACCTGAAATAAGTCCTCTCTCTCGTTTTGTTATTTCTTAATTAGATCATTTAAAGATCATCTACTTAATGAAGTCCTATCTCTCATTTTTCATGCATTGCCACACACTTATGTGTCAACTTGCGGAAATAAGTCCCTTGCTTTCTGTAAATGCCTTGTAACGTTAGAATGATTACATAGACGAGCAAAAACCTTGATCAAACCTCCATTGACATCAAGATTTTGGCAGTTTTCCCATGTTATGAAGGTAAAGCATACATAATTAGAGTAGGGAATTCTGGCTTGATCCATTTCAAATCCTGGAGTTCCATTGCCCATTGGCCATATTTTAGCTGAGAAAGAATCCATGCTTGAAAATTAAAGTAGACACAAGTTAATGAAGCAAGGAACCAGAAAAGAATGTTGTAAATTTGAAAATCTTCATAGTATGTGTTCTATTCCCGTAAAATAAACCCACAGTAAAAATGAGGGAGGCAAGATGGACCAGAGGTACGTTGACGTTGAAGATCAAATATACAAATACTTGAAAAAGACAAAAGCCTAGCCAGCAGCCACAATGAATATTGTGACAAAAGTTCAACAATTAAGGAGCCCGTGTCTCCCAAGACCTGTAAAAGGCCGAAAACTCATCCACACCGGAACTTGGACACAGTGATTGAAACTCTTGATTAGAACTGCATGAATGGAACACCCACTCGACCAGAGTCGATTGCCTTCTCATTGCTCTAAAAGAAACTGAATTGATAACATTACTAGGGAAAAACACCACATATAAGAGATTGAACACCGCCTGCAGAAACTGAATGTACAAAACTGTTCATCTCCGATCAAGCCCATGGTCAAAGCAGTGAGATGAAGCTGGAGGTAGATACAAGACACTAATGCAAGCAACCGTTATCTAACATAAGCAAATCTCAATGGACAATACAGGTTTGTGAGAAGGGCAATGAGACATAGTTGAGGAGTGTTTGTCGGCTTGCCGCGAAAGTAAACACCTTATTGTATAGTGGCCATGGAAGCAGCTAACAGAGATGAAGGCATCGGTATCAGATCTGGATGGCACTAATGCATCGAAGATGTCGGTTATATTTAAACAATGTTAAACAGTTTATTAGTTCTATGGTGAAGAATGGAAATGTCGCTAACAACTAAGCAGAGGACATGCTTCACTGGGTTAGACATGAGCAAGAAAGCAAGCACAACTGATTCGCATTAAGATTATGTTAGTAGTGAGATGGCGATCAACAATTATGTTGGCTGCTGCATGTAACTCAAGGAGAAGGTTATGAAATCACTAAAATAATGTCTTTAACACTGGAGTGTTGAATGATTCCATGTATTCACGTAATAGCTTTGGAATGATTATATATAGTTCAACTTAATGGCTTTATAGTTCTTGATTTAACTTCGTGAAATTAACCTAGTAGTTTGCGTTCTTTCATTTTTCTTGGAATCTTCTCCTTATACCAAGGATCTCTAAGATAATTCAAGACATTAAACATATATTCCAAGTTTGTAAACATTAAGATATATTTCCAGCAAGAAAATGAAATATTTCCTTATAAAAGTTTTATCAATCAAGACGTTATAAGATCATTGTATGGTATATGCAATATCTTGCAACCTTGTGGGAGAAATAGATACCATTGACCATTAAGCTGCCTAAAGATCATATAGATCTGTGTTTACCTTACACCGATAACAAACAACACTAGGTTTACATGCATTACGTTTATGAAGATCCACAGAGATAACAGTTTGTCAACCACAACAAAAACAATTTATATGAGTCAAAACTGAAAAGTAAAGAAAAGATAACATTATGTTATTATAATCACGATATATTAAGAAAGCTATATTAAGAAAGGAATAGTCACTTACCTCAAGTTGGATATCGCTTTGGAGGAAGGAAGCAATTGATCCAAGTATTCCTATGGATGATGCAGCCATATAAAATTTCAAAAGTTTCACTTTGCTACGCCTTCGACCTTAACAGGACAATAATAAAAAGTAAGATCATACAACATAAGGTTTTTTTAAGAGCATTAAAGATAATTTGCTTACCCAATTCTCCGATTATTATTGAAATGAAAGTTACAGAAGTAGATGCAGCAGCTAATGCATAAAGAGGCTCCTTCTTTAACAGTGCAAAAATCATGTCAAGTACTCCTACCAACAGTACCACTACCTGCAGTGAACATGTGTATCTTGTTACCCAAGTTTACAAGCAGTACTGACGCCATTATATTACTACAAAGGAAACTCTCTATCTTAAAGAGTATGTATAACTCAAATGCATGCATATGTAATAAATTTCGATTTGTGAAAAACGAGCACTTAGTCCATATCATGTAAGATCTCCTAAAAATTGAGTTATTTTGCTTTCATTATAGTAGGAAACTAGTTTTCATAACCATTCATGTTTAACCAAGACCATGTAAGGTCTACTTGGAGCTTCTTCTTCTTCTTCTTTTTTTGGGTTGGGGGGGATCACATTAAGCAAAGCAAGCAACAAGAAAAAACAAAGATGAGCAAAAAACTCAAAGCAGACGAAAGCCCACTTGACAAGAGCAGGCCCAGAGAGAGTGTGTTGAGTTGTGGAGACCAATTGGTTTCTGAAGGCTTATTGGCCGCTATGAAATATATGATCCCGTGTAATTGTAACCCTAATCTGAAATCAATCAATAGAAAGACTTTCAAAAAAATATAGAGAAACTCGCTAGTGCGGCCGTGGATGTAGGTCATTATTGGACCGAACCACATAAATCCTTGTGTTTTCTTTGCATCGTTATCGATTATCGTTCTTAACCCTAACAACGAGAACAACTGAATCCATCTTCTATCGTCATTCAGAGTCTGCAGTTGCAGTACACAACATTTAATACCTCCTGCAGCATATTTCTGAACACGGACTCTTTTTCTTCTCTATTTTTGTTTTATATTTTCCCTTAAGGTCACATGCCTTGCACAGCCCCAGTGAAAACTAGCTCAATAATGAACTCAAAGGATTTAATATAACAAGTGCAGTCATACACTCATACCCAATTTCATAATTTCAGTCTACATGAGTCTTCTGTGCATTACTAAGTGATGTTCGAATGTATAAAATTTAGTAACTCATGATCAAGAACTTCGTCATCAGATTTACATAGAACACACTAGTTTGATGAACCACTAGTCATTCCAACAATGTGTCTTTGTATTTAAATATCCCTTGAGCACAAGCTGCAAAATCACATTCTAAATTGCTTTCGGCCGGTGCACTAGTTAATCGAATTTCTATGCTTTCCTACTGCTCTAGAATATCTAGCGTCTCTTTTATTCGGCTCTCGTTGACTCCAAAAGGAAGCACCTAAAGGCACTCTCCATGTTAGAAAGCATTAAGCTCTTCACGCCAACCAATTAGGCCTGATGGCTAACACTAGTTACAGAACTATTCCCTTAAGTAATAATAAAAAGGGGGGAAAACAACATAATCCAAACCACTACAAAGACTCTCAAACTAATGCTTTGAAGTTTGAACAACATAAAAACCTAAAATCATAGTCCAGCTATCCCGAACTCCTTACTGATCCATAGCAAACCAATTTAGATTTCTATAACTGAATTCCTACTCAGCACATTCATCAATCTATCAAAACGCTATGAATTTGTCCACAAACTTTAATCTCTTCACATTGCGCAATTAACAAAAGATTTTCAACAAAGTATACGAATTGCAACCATCTAAAGAACACGCATACATACCTGAATAACGAGAACTTTGGATAGAGTGGATTTCCCTTTAGCTACCTTTGTATATCCTAAGGTTAAGATCCAACCAAAGAGTTGAAATTTTTATAGAAGAAGAAGAGAGGGAAAAAACACATAAAACACTACAATTAAACAACAGCAGACTGAAGAAAAGGCATACTGTTATCGACGACCATTCTGTAAGAGAAATCGGAGCCATCGGTTCCGGACGGCCGCCGGTTGCCGCTATTTCTCTGATGCATCTCTCACACCCTCTCTCCGGTTGTCTTTTTGGGCGTTAACCCCCAGTTATGAATCTTGATGATCGTAAAGCATTGTGCTAATCGAGTTTACCATACGCAGTAAAATATTTAATGTGTACGAATACAGCCAATTAGCCGTTCTAGCTCAGTTGGTAGAGCGCGTGGCTTTTAACCACGTGGTCGTGGGTTCGAGTCCCACGGATGGCGTTTCAAATTTAAAAATTTCTTTTATTTGTTAGCCATTTTGTATTTCTACTTTACGCTAATTTATTAACTAAATATAAATAAATATATATCATTAACTAGTTGATAAAAACTAAATTTGTGTTTAGTTACCGAAAATTTCCAAAATATCCATTCCACTTTTCAATAAAATGAAAACTTGTTTACTTAATAAAAATTTCATAAATTTTCATGATAATTTTTAAAATATCACTTTTCATAATCTTTTTTACTTTTCTACTACCTACCATGTATATTTTTATAATACTCGCATTCTCTCTCTTACTAATCTATAATCTATCCTATTTTTCTTATTTTATAATCATCAATCTTATTTTTCTTAAAACTAAAACTTTATCATCTAAACAAATTTTCACTTTTTACAGAAACCCTTGTTTTTTTTTTTCCTGAAAACTATAACTTGAAAACTTAAATTGAAAAATGATGAATTTTCGTTTTACTAAACACAACCTAAGGGTGTTCAAATAAAACTGAGCTGAACCGCTTAAACTGTTTGATCCGAAACCGAAACATTACATGGCAATTTAGGTTTTCATTTTCAGAAAACCATGGATAACTGAACCGAACCGATTATATATATAGTAGTTAGTAGTTTCTATTTATAATTTCATTTAGACATTCTAATACATTAAAAACTATATTTTCAAATGATTTTTACTTTACTTGTTTTATTAAATAAATTTAGTGTAATTTTTAAGATTTATAATTAAATAGTTCACTATGATTTTGAACTTAAAAAGAATTTGTGCTTAAAAAATATACATTTCTATTATTTTATTTGTTTTAAAGCATATAATCCGGGTAACCCTGAACCGAACCGCGTGTAACCAGCTTCTAACAGGTAACCGAAACCGAAAACACGGTTAACATGTTTAACTACTAACAGGATCGAACCGTGCACACCCCTAATAAATACATGTATTACTAGAATTGTTATTATTTAAAAAATTGGTTGGATAAAATGTATATAAACTTAAAATTAAACCATCTAAATGTTAATTCTTATAAAAAATATATATATATTATATATATTATTTCTCTATCTTTTTAAATAAGGTTTTTTATGAAAAAAAAAAAATAAACCAACGTATTTTCACGGGTTTTTGTGTTTTCGTCCCTCTATTTCATTATAAATGTTAATTCTAATGTCTAAATTTCACTATAAACGTTTTTTACGTTTTTTAAATAGGGTTTATTATGAAAAAAAATCATATAAATGTTATATCTAATATCCAAATTTCACCAAACTAAAAATAAAAAATTAAGTTTAGTAATTTTATAGAAAAAAAAAATAAACCAACACATTTTCACGTGTTTTTGTGTTTTCGCCCCTCTATTTCACTATAAATGTTAATTCTAATGTCCAAATTTCACTATAAACGTTTTTTGCGTTTTTTAAATAGGGTTTATTATGAAAAAAAAAATCATATAAATGTTATATTTAATATTTAAATTTCACTAAACCAAAAATAAAAAATTAAGTTGAGTAATTTTATAGAAAAAGCCAGGTAGCCGTTCTAGCTCAGTTGGTAGAGCGCGTGGCTTTTAACCACGTGGTCGTGGGTTCGAGTCCCACGGATGGCGCTTTGATTTTGAAAAGTTTCCTTTATTTGTTAGCTATTTTCAATTTTTCATGCATAGACATGTTGGGAAAATAATTTTGCATTTCTATTTTACGCTAACTTATTAACTAAATACAAATATATATCATTAACTAGTTGATAAAAACACGTATTACGTGAATAATTATTAAAAAAATAATTGGTTAGATAAAATGTACGTAAACTTAAAATTAAACCATATAAATAAATGTCCAAAAATTAACAAAAGCACCGTTGTTTATCATATATACTATTTCTTTATCTTTTTAAATAGGGTTTTTATATTTAAAAAAAAGGTTTATTATTAAAAAAACCAACATGTTTTCACGTTTTTTTGCGTTTTCGTCCCTCCATGTTATTTTTTTCCATAAAAAAACCTCAAGTTATTCTTTTTTATTGGTTTAGTGAAATTTTGGACATTAGACCCCGGTTATAATTTGTGAACCGGTTTTAAAAACTTGAAAAATCGGGTTCTAATGTCCAAATTTCACAGAACCAATAAGAAAAGAATAACTTGAGGTTTTTTATGGAAAAAAGTAACATGAAGGGACGAAAACGCAAAAAACGTGAAAACATGTTGGTTTTCTTCATTATAAACCCTAAAAAAAACAATATATTTTCACGTTTTTTGCGTTTTTGTTCCTCTATTTCACTATAAATGTTAATTCTAATGTCCAAATTTCACTATAAACGTCTTTTTTGCGTTTTTTAAATATGGTTTATTATGAAAAAAAAACCATATACATGTTATATCTAATGTCCAAATTTCACTAAACCAAAAATAAAAAATTAACTTGAGTATTTTCATGGAAAAAATAACATGGAGAACGAAAACACAAAAAACGTGAAAACATTTTAGGTTTTTTCATAATAAACCATTTTAATTATTCATCAACAGTAGTTATTTTTTTAACATTCTTCTAAATTTTTATTTCTAAATTTATATATATTTAATTGATATAATTTTAAATTTTAATTTTACGTAACACATAATTTTTTATATATGGGGTTATGTATCATTTTGACTATTTAACTTTCAGATTTGTCATATTTAGCCACTAAACTATTTGTTGTCATTATTTAGCCACAAAACTTTAGCTTACTGTTCTACATTGGGTAAAATGAATAAAACTGATGATTAAATTGGTACAAAATATGATTGTTTATTGGCTAAATCAAGATAGTTTTTAGTGCTTAAATCAATCAAAAAAATTTAATGGCTAAATGTGTATAAAAAAAAATAGTTTAGTGACTAAATTGGACAAAATATAGTTTAGTGGTTAAATCGAAAAAATCAAAAAGTTTGATGGTCAAAATGATACTTAACCATTATAATATTTTATAATAAATAAAACATTATAAAATATGATTTTATTAATGTTGTATTGTATTTACTTTTCAAATATTTAATATTGTTTATACGATTTGTAATTATTTTTCATATATATTTGTAAGTTTATTAACAAATAATATATTTTTTTAAATCAGATACATAGAAAAGTATATATATGATATAATTTGAATGTGGGTTTAAATTTTATCTATTTATTAATATTATAAGATGTTAAAAATACTAATTAGATATAATATACTTTCTTAATTAAATATATGTATTTTAATATGTAAGAAATAATAAATTGAAATTTATTTTAAACCACAAGACCATTTATCTAATATACTATAAATTATATTAACACCAAAGCACGATAACATATACTATTATTATGTAACACATTATCCGATACTATATACAATTGCTTCATTTTCACAATAACGGCCACGTGATATTGGTTGATACGGTTGGGACTCAATAAGGTCATTGTGTGGCATTGACAAGGAAGGCTAGTTTTTATTATAAATACTAGGTTATTACCCATATATTACATGGGTTAACTTTAGAAATTGATATTTATATATATGTATAATATAATAATTATATGAATAATAAAATTTGCTTAATTATAGTTAGTTAGTTATTAAATTAATCCATATTAGATTTACATAGATTTGATTTGCTTTAAAATTTAAAAATAAAATCAGTAAATGACGTGGCAAAAGGAGAGAGCGACATGTGGCAAATTAAATGAGAGGATGCCATGTGGCAAATTAAATGAGAGCTTGTCATGTGACATTTGGTTACTATTTTAATAGTATAGATAGAGATAGATAATTACTTTAATATTTTTCTAAAATACAACAATTTGTAGTCAAAAGGCGTTTAATGTGTAATCTATATAATAAAGAAGAACACATAAACGATACATGTTGTCACCTGAAAAAATATATGGGTTCATAAACTAGTTATATGTTAAACAAACTTTTCACTATCCATATTATTACCGTACAAAGTATTTATTTATGTATAGTACTAAAAGTTGAAATATAAATATAAATATAATAATTTCCATATAAAGGAAAATTGAATCAGAAAATATCCTCTTTTCAACAAATCCTTCATTATGTCATCTAAGTTTTACATTTATTCTTATTTTGCATATGCTAATATATTTTTCTTTAGAAAACATTATGCCCAAAAAAAAAAAACTCTTAGAACTTTTGTATATGCTAATATATGTTTCTTGAAATAAGTTCCTCGAGTAATTTCCTTACCTCAAAAATAATTCAACTTGGAACATCTGAAAGAGTTTGTTCCTTTACCAATGTTAGGTCATCTCCAATGGCATACTCTAAAAACAGGTCGTCCCATGGATTTTGGAGATTCTGTAAGCATGTATATGATATAGGCTTTTAAAAAATTTAAATAGTAGATTACTCGTTTTGCAACTGAGTTTTAATATATAAATTAGATGTCATGAATGACAAGTTTTATGTGTTTGTATATTCAATTAGACTTCTAAAATGATATATAATATGCTTAAAACGAAATAATGATTAATGAAAACTTAATATTCAAAGTACATCGTTTGATACTCCGATCATTTTTACGATTGTGAGACCCTACAAAATCGGAAGCCTTGTGCGGTTGACCTTCTCGCACGCCCTAAAAGACAGGTCTGTCCAAAAACAGTTTTTCTTCAAAATATGAGGTTTGGAGGAGAAAGTTGAGCTCCAGTTGTTTCCTCGATATCTCCAAATATGAAGATTATTTTTTCAAGGATTTAGTAGTTTCCTCCAAATATGGAGGAACACTATTCACAACTCTAAAGAATTTGTAGTTGAAAGTTCTAGATGATATGATTGAATTGAAGATGAAAATATTTTGAAAGAAAAATATCATAAAAATATGCTTCGTTTCATCCATACTAGTTATTAACTCATGTAATACATGGATATATGTAATATATATTTTTTTTAATATAATAAATTAAAATATTATTATAAAAACAACAAAATATTAATATATAATAATAATAACTAAATCAATTTTATAACATGTTTTTTTTAAATTGAAAACAATATTTTCAAAGTATTATTTTGTGAAGAGAGCCATATTGTTATTCCTTTCATATTTAGATTTGTTTTAGTTTTTTGCGATAAATAAGCTAAAATAATGTTTTATGTTAAATTTTTTGATTCAGATGACAATGAACAAAATCTTAAATCGATTACGATTGGTAACATAATTTTAAATTAATATTAACGTGAAATTTGTATAAATGAAAATGGAGTTAGTTGAAATTTTAAGAAAACAATAAAAAATTTATAAACCAATTAGATGATTCTAGATAAAACATTCGAGGTAAAATTAGATGTTAAATTAGCAAGTATTTAAAATCAATTAATTATATTAGTTTTCATAAAATATTCTAAATTTTCTTAAATAAATTCTCATCAATTGAGAGAGTTATATATGGAAAAACGGGCGGGAAAATTAAAATTTAGGAGAGCCAAAGAAACGACACGTGGTAAAAGTTGTTTTGTTTTATTAGTATATATATAGATATAGATTCGGACATGGGGAAATGTGGATTGTTGAAGATAGTCTTATGAAACGAACAAGCAAACAATTATGTTGTTCGGTCAATATGAGCAACATGTAGCAATTTCTCACCCACAAAATGACATCCAATTCTATGTGTTTAGTGTGTTCGTGAAACACTGGATTTTTATCTGGTAACAGTAGAGACTAAACTAACTAACAGAAAGCAATACACGTCATATTAATGAAATCAACACATATTGCATAAATAGACGATATAGAGTCTTAAATGGGGGTACGTTGCTATTGACACCTCCCACCTAGGAGAGGGTATGAGCGATGAGAGAGAAAACATGCGATAGGGATTGGATGCGAGAAGAGAAAGAATTGTAAATTCGAGTGTCAAACCATAAGGGGTGCATATCACATTAGTGGTAGAGATGGGTGTGAATAAAATTCTCCATATTAAATTCAAAGATAAAGGTAACTTGTAACAAAAATATGTTGTCAAAATTCCAAGACTAGGCAATCAAGTTAAAAGATTTTATACCAGCAAATATCCAAGCAAATGAACGGGTAAATACTAAGATTTTTATACTCAGGACGAACAATAGAAAAGCTGCCCAATATAAATATCTAAACAAAAACACAAATTTTTTTTAATAAATCTACATTTCAATTAAACAATTTGCAATATCAAAAAACGAAATTTAGATAAGAACACTTCAAATAAGCATACTTCAAGTAATGACCCTTTAACGTCTTTCTTCTCCACAACTTTTTAAAAATTCAAATCTGATTCATTCTTAATCAAAACAATAGAAGGTTTGGTATTTCTTAATTGCCCCTTTTCTAAAGCGGATCAACAATTTCACCAAAGTGCTTCTTTGATATGTGACAGAGTAAGTTGAAGGAGAAAACAGATACCAAACAAACACAATCACAAACACAAGATTGACACCGATGCGAACTTTAAACAAAACCCATATGACCTTTTCGCTTGGCGACCAAATCTAGCTATAGGCAAACATATCTTCTTAAAACTTATTGACTTAAAAAACAACAAAAAACTATATCTTTTATAATCAATCAATTAATCCAATAAAGAAGCAAAAGAACAAAGGTTGTGGGTATGAATGGTTTGGTGAAGTGAAGTGATGCATAGATTAAGAAGAATAAACAAATAGCTTTTAAGTTAATTGCCCATTGAATCCTAGAAAAATATGGACAACAATTTAAATGGTCACTCAATTAGAAAATTATGAACAACAATTTAAATCATACAATAGAAATAGAAATAGAAATTTTAAGAAACACAATACTGACTTGATGACCTCGGTTCCCTTTGACCTTTGGAGGGTTGGAGGCAAGCACAATATGCGATTGGATGGATTCCTGAGTCGAGCAGATGATCACAATAGGCGATTGGTGGACATGAGCACAGAGTAGTTGAGCTGACGAACACAGTATGCGATTAAGACGAGCACAGAGGAGTCGAGCAGATGAGTAGAGGCAACCACAACCTCCGTCTTTAAATTAATTACTTTAATTAAATTAATTCCATTTGAAACTCAAGCTCGTTTAACTCGAGATTTTTATGAGTCAAGCTCGACTTCTTTACGAGTAGTTGTTAATACTTTAAGCAACAATTAATTTAGTTATGAGAAATTGAGAATGATCAAGTTAATACATTTTAAAAATAGTATAGTTAGATCGATAATCTAATTAATGAGACAAACAAAACAGTACTTTATTAAAAATTCAACATTTAATTAAATGTCACATTAATTTTTCTAGAATTTATAATTAAAATAAGCATTTTTTTTGTGAAAAGCCAAAGACATCTGAAACTGGACAATAAAGACGACGGCGACCAGACCACCGTGTGTTCTAATAAACATATATATAACAAAATCAATGGCGTAAAACACCCATTATTCTTCATTCATTGTTTTACTTAATTTCTCTTAACTTTATTTACACATTTTATCGACTCAAATCTTCTTCATATATGTACTATAAAAACTACACATCATCATGCTATTTTCGATCATTTCAATCCCGATCGATAAACCATCGAAGAATTGAAGCCTCAATCGTAAAAACCCGAGTCCAAAATGTCTTCACGTAACCTCCTTTTATCGTTTTGTTTGTATGTATGCATCCTATCTTCCGTGTTTCGTTTGTCTGTACAAACAGATGAGGAGTCGGGTAATACTGACATCAACTCGTGGTGTCAAACGACTCCTCATCCAAACCAATGCAGATATTTTCTGGGTCGTGGCGCAAAAAACAGTAATGCGCCACGACACATGTCTGATTTTCGAATGATGGCCTTACAGGCCACGATCGATAACGCTAACGAGGCTCAAGGGTGTGCAAAAGATCTTGGGAAGATGTGTCGGACCACCGCCACCAAGGCAGTCTGGAATGACTGTTACAAGCTTCTTAATGACACCATTTATCAACTCAATCAAACCGTAAATGGCTTGAAAAACAACTGGAGCTCCGATTTCGACGCCCAGACATGGCTGAGCGCCGCCCTCACTAACCTCCAGACTTGTTTCTCCGGTTGTGTTGAACTGAATTTAACCGACTTTGTAACTCCGATCAAGTCAAGTAACTTGACCGAGATGATAAGCAATAGTTTGGCTATAAATCACTTGTTCTTGAAGCAAAATCCGAGTTCCGATGATCAAAGTGGTGATTTTCCGACATGGGTGACACGCCGTGACCGGAGATTATTGACGACTTTGTCGTACCAGTCTCAAGCGAACGTGACGGTGTCTCAAGCGGAGGGGAGTATTTTTCCGACCGTTCAATCGGCTCTTGATTATGCCGGAAGTATTGACCGTAAAAATCAGAGATTTATAATATACATAAAAGCAGGAGTGTATCATGAAAACATTGTAATTGGAAACGACTTGAATAACATCATGTTTGTGGGTGATGGAATCAGATATACCATAATCACAGGCAGCCGGAGTGTCGCCGGAGGCTCCACAACTTATAGCTCAGCAACCGTCGGTAAGGCATTCTATTTCTATATATTGCTAGCTAGTTTACCTTTCAAAGAAAAAATAATTTAACGTGATTTCAAATTTGTGTTACATTTTTTAATATCGAAACTTGAACTCATAACCAATTTGAATATAAGTTAATACCACTAGACGAAAGACTAAACTGTGTCATCACTGTTAAAAAATTTGTCACGTGTCGTCATCTGTTATTACTAAGTATTATCCCATCTCCTACCGTTATTTGAAACATATATTTTTAAATCTATAATTAATTCATATAGAAAATAAGTTAAATGATATCTAATATAAAACTCAAATTTGAATTTATATTTATATTTATATTTATGTTTAAGTATATTATATTATATTATATAAGTAGATATTATAAATTTGATACAATATTTTTTAAAATTATCCTACAATAATTAATAATGAAATTAATATTATACGTGGGTTTATAGGATACCTAAAAAGAAAAGTTTGCAATCGTCACCAAAACTCAATTGACGTATAGAACATAATTAAATAATCCCTGAAATAAGGATCGAACAACAGAAGGTAGATTTAATTGTTGTTTGTATTATTTTATGTCCTAAATATATTGTTAAGTAATGGTCACAAATTAAGATTTCATATGGCGTATTAATTTAACAGCAAACTAACATACACCTACTCCTAACTTACCTCATTTGGCATTTTGGCCAAGTGGGGACTTCAGATTTTACTTTCACCACCTAAATTCAAACTTGACTTTGACAGGAATCGAACTAGTAACCTCTCACTTGGATATCACCGATATCACCCAGGCTAAACCCAATTGGTATATAACATATTATTGATACGTTGAGTGAGTTATAGAAAAGTATATAAATAAATGGTATAGTCAATCTTTGAAAATAAACATTCGATAAGATATTTTGTGTGAATATATATATTTAAGATAAAGTTTAAGTAAAGTGAAATTTGGACTTAATTGTGTAAGAAGATATTTGTAGCTTCGTACCATATATCTTGCATGGTTGCATGCTATTTTCTCAACATGCACGTTATCGGTTATTGTGTCTGATTTTATTTTGAGTAAATTGATTAATATAGCAATCAACTTTTTTACCTTTTAAATATAATTATATGTACACTATTTTATATATATATATAGAATATGGTTCGTGTGAGTACCTAAAAAATGCAGAGTACCGTGAGTACCTGTGAACACACGAGTTTTACATGTGAACTTGCTCCGAAAAAAAGTTTTTTTTTTTTTGAATTTTTTTCATATTTATTTAGATACAAATAATATAAGGCTATTCGTAAAATATTATATACATTTACACTTTCTATCATCTTAAAAGTCATGTGAACGTGAAAAATCTCATGTGAACATGCTTAGTTGTGAACACACGTTCACAACAGTACAGTTCATGTGAACACACACATTTCACATAGTTCTAGTGTGTGTTTAGGTGTGATTTTTTGCAAGTAGTCTTATATTATTAATTTAAACATGATTATGAAAAAAAATTTCAAAAAAAATTATTTTAAGCGAGGTACCTCCGGTACTCCGCAAAACTAGTGGTACTCATTTGAACCCAAATCTATATATATATATATATATATATATATATATATATATATATATATATATATATATATATATATATATATATATATATATATATATATATATATATATATATATATACACACACACACAATTACCATATGTTCTAGGCCAATGGCCGTTCTTTATTTTTTTTTAATTTCAATTTTTCATAATACACCCTTATCTTAACGTTATCTTTTATTTAGCCCTTTTATTTTAATAAATTTTTGTTTACTCCTATTTTACATTTATTATTACAATATTTTATCACGCACTTAATATTATAATTTTAATTATAATTATGTTTGGAGTTATGTTTAATTGTATGAAAAACACTTTGTTATTCAAATGGAGTAAGTCAATGACATTTTTTCTTTCATTTTTATTTTAAATTTAATTTTTTCATAACACACCATTATCTTAGCGTTATCTTTTATTTAGCACTTTTATTTTAATAAGATTTTGTTTAGTCCTATTTTAACATTTATTATTACAACATTTTCTTACCCACTTAAAATGATGATTTTAATTATACTTATGTTTACAATTTTCTATTGAAACTATTATGCTATGTTTAATTGTATGAAAAAGCCTTTATTATTCAAATGCACGATACAAAATTTTAATGAAATTGCTTTATAATTAAAATGTAAATATTTAATGTTTAGATTTTTTTATTATTAAATATGATAATGTATAACATTGAACACTACTATTATACCGTTGACAAATTCAAATCAATGTATCAGAGACATTACCGTTATAAATTTATTTGATTTGATCGTAAAACCAACAAATTTAATTGACGATTAAACCTAATCAATGTCAATATTTCAAATTATGGGTATAAATATTTAATTAATTAAATTTGGTTCCGATACAATCTAATAAGACATTGTTTGTAATTTTAACATTGCAAAATCTAGAAACCAATGATAAGAACCAACTAACAATATCATTTGTCTTGCTTTTTGAATCTATATCAGCTTTCAATTTCACTCTTCGATCCTGATTCAGTTTTGTTTCGTTATATGAATTGCTTGAAAAATATTTTTGTTCATTTGTTTTTATAGTTATTTATGTAATTAATATTTTTGACCCCGCAGCAACGCGCGGGTGTTTAATAACTCGTTAAAACTAAAAATGAAAATACTAATCATATCATTGGTTTCCATTATTTTTTTTTCAAATTTGCTTTTAATCCAGTCTTGAAAATAATTTTTGGACTATATTTATTTTTTTATGATATCAAGAAGAGAATCAATAAGAAAAAAACATAAGGTTAACCATACATTTATTCTTATTTTTTTTCCCTGCCAAACACCTATAATACGAGGTTTGCTTTGTGTAATGAAATTCGGTAGAATTAAAATTCAAATTTAGCTTGTTTAGAATTTTTGATAACTAATGTAATGGTTTTTTTAATGTATTTTCCATCAAGTTTACTTGTTGATAGGAATTTGACATTCCTCACAACTCATGCATAAATTAAATTCCAACATATACATGAATTAAATTCCAACCAACATCTTTAACCAATACTAAAACCCAACTTCTACTTTCACCATCAACCAAATAAATAATTAAAATTTATATTTCAACTCTTTCGAAATTCTGAATTGCATTCCGTGGACCAAACACCACCTAAGTATA
Organism: Centrapalus pauciflorus; assembly: GCA_020465985.1. Taxonomy (NCBI): domain Eukaryota; kingdom Viridiplantae; phylum Streptophyta; class Magnoliopsida; order Asterales; family Asteraceae; genus Centrapalus; species Centrapalus pauciflorus. Next base: position 26,213 of record JAANYP010002179.1, on the reverse strand, counting down.
AATTAAAATGTTTAAGTTATTATGATATCAACAATAATAAATAGTTGATTGTCTAAAATGACAAACATCAAAAGTTAATCGAGTTTAAGTGTTAGTTCTTACTAAATCTATATAAAATAATTGGTTGTCTAGCTAAAAGCAAATAAATTAATGAAAAGTTGATTTTGATGCATTAAAAATACGTTTTGGTTTAATTTTTGTAAATAAATGGAATTCAGGAGTAGATGGCTCTGGATTCATTGCCCGGGGCATAACATTCCGAAACACCGCCGGCCCTCAAGGCGGTCAAGCGGTGGCCCTCCGATCAGCATCCGATCTCTCCGTCTTCTACGCTTGTAGCTTTGAAGGTTACCAAGACACTCTATTCACCGTCTCTCAAAGACAATTCTACAAACTCTGTTATATTTCCGGCACCATTGATTTCATATTCGGTAACGCCGCCGTGGTTTTCCAAAACTGTGTAATCTTAGTCAGAAAACCATTAACCGGACAAGCAAACATGATAACCGCCCAAGGCCGTGGTGATCCGTTTCAAAACACCGGAATATCATTCCACAACTGCCGCGTAATTCCTGCACCGGACCTAATTCCGGTGGTAGGTTCCGTCCAGACGTACTTAGGCCGGCCGTGGCAAGAATATTCTAGAACTGTTTTCCTGAAAACGTACCTTGATGGTTTTATCAGTCGGAAAGGATGGTCGCCGTGGGGGAATACTGATTTCGCTTTTACGACGTTGTATTACGGCGAATATGGTTGTTACGGTACCGGTGCCGCCTTGGAAAACCGAGTGAATTGGCCAGGGTATCATGGTAATATGAGCTTGGATGATGCACAAGATTTCACGGTGGTTGGCCTAATAGCTGGAAGAATATGGTTGCCGGCCACCGGCGTGCCGTTCATCGCCGGACTGTGATAAAAGAAAATTGAATATTGTATTTATTAATTAATTATTCATTTGTCTATACTAAATATTGTTATATGTATTCCAATAAATACAGTATACACTGCTTTTGTCTACAAATTGTGCCGAATTTTTATAAAAAGGGAATTTAATTCAACATTTTCTCTGTGTGGGTACGTGGGTATGATTGGCACGACTACCTGGAGTTTTGAGCCGGGGTTTTATAATAGCCGGAGCTTTTGGGAGCTATAATTTTTTAAAAGAACTGTAGTTTTTTGGTTTTATAAATGTGTCTGGTAAACGTGGACGTAGTTGCAGTTGTAGCTTTTAGTATTAAATGACATAAAAATATATTTATATAAATTAAAAGTTGTAGTTTATAATTATTTTGAGTTAAAAAAATAATTTTGTTTGACCAAAAGCTCAAGCCTCGTTTTAAAAGCTAAAGTAGCTTCTTGTGGAAGAGCTTTTGAGAGATTTCAATTCCTAATAAAAAGTTGAAGCTCCTGTCAACCAAACTGAGTTTGAGCTTCCAAAAATCAAAAGTTGAAGCTCCTAAAAGCTCTCAAAAGCTTCTTGTCAAATACAATCTATATCTTACACAATCAGGGGCGGATGTACGTATTCCAAGGGGGGGGGGGGGGTTGGGCCCTCTACGAATTGCAAAACAAGCTCTCTGTAGTCCATGTAAAAATAATTCAGGCCCTCAGTAGAATTATCATCAGGCCCCCAACAAGAAGCCCAAAAGACAAAAGTCCATAGCCCTCACCAACTCCTCTGTGAAAATCGACTAATCTTCTTCTAGGAAGCGTTCACTTTCAGGCAGGAGCCCTAGACAGCCTGCTCCCGCTTGGAGCCCTAGACAGCGATCATTTTCAGGCGGGAGTGTGGGACGCCGCCACGCCGGGACTGCTCTTTCTTCTTCTAGGACATTGCCAGACTTCTCTTGCTGTGAGTCTGCGACAAGGCCGGCCGTTGCTTGCTTAACTCTCTTCGGCCGCTGATTGCTGCAACAAGCCAGTCAGGCAGCGATTTCTTGACTCTCTTCTTCGGCTGCCGCCTGGACAACGCCTCTGCGTTCTACGGCTCTGCCAGCCTGTTCTAAACCTCTCCTCTCAGGTTAAGGTAAAAACTCTAACTCTCTAATCTCTAATTCTATGTCAAGTTGGTGATACGGTGCCAAAAATGTTGATCAGTGACTTGCTCGAGAGGTATGCCTTGTATTAGAGCATGCCTTTCTAGAATTTCAATAGCCATCTGTGCATTAATTGCTTGAAGTTTTGTACCAACTGCTAAGATTATCTTTAGCCAAAAATCAACAGATTCAACTTTTATTAGTTTATAATTCAGTGAGTAGTAACTAGTGTTGATGTCATGAAGTGATTTGTTGGTTTATGATTATTGTTTGTTGTGAATTTCTTGAATTGAGTTTTATAAATTTTTTGTAGGATTGTTAAATGGTCTAAATTGATATTACTAGTTGTTGAATTTAATTCTTTTATGTTTAAGATAAGTTTTTTTTGCCCCCAATGATCTACTTTTCTAGATCCGCCACTGTACACAATTACGATACGTTTGGTACATGAAGAAAATAAGAATGATAAAATTACATTAAACTCAATTCTTCTTACTTTTCAGTTTCCATCAATAATCAACACTATTAAAGATTAAAAAAAAACTTGTAGAGCTAGACAATTACATTCATTACAAGTTCACGTACCAAACGTTTCCTTGTATTATTTTAAGTAATTGATCGATATTTTATAATTATTTGGTTTGTAAAAATATTTTAGATACCGATAGGCTAAAAGCCAGTGCTACAAAATGCACCCACTTAACGTGCAAATACATGCATATTTGTATTTCTTATTTCTCTTAGGTTCCGTTTAATACAGTGAAACGGAATGTAACTAAATAATATGATATTTACATGTATTTTTTCTATGTGATGAGAACATTGATTCTCAATAAGAAAGAAATTGAGTTTTTCTTTGTATGTTATTGTAACTAACATCGATTAAAAAAGTTTTAAAATTTCATTTCATTCCTTTATATCGAACCAAACTTCCTCATTCAATTTTAAGTTATAAAAATAATAATAAATATATTAAGTAACATTAAAAGATTAAGGTCAAATGAAATTAAACCAGTTTTCATTAAATGGTGTAGACTTATAAAATTAATATAATCAAAACTTTAAAAAGCAAGGCAATTCATTCAATTCAACAAAAAGAAACCATACATGTTTATAAGGAAAAACATGGTTAAATTACCAACTAACCAAAATCACTACATCCATATTTCTATTCATGAAGATTATGATCAATGATATTACATGTTTTATTTATGAAAAATAATATTATATATAAAACGCAATCAAATATTCTGCTTATATAATAAAGGGATAATTGCGCAAAAAACCCCAACTTGTCAGTTTTTTGTGATTAAAACCCCAAACCATTTTGTGTTGCATAAAAAACCTCGAACTAACTAAAAATCAGTAAATCAAGGTTTTATCAATGGGTAACCGGTTGAAACCGATTATTAATCATACGCGGACCAGTAATACGTGGAATAAATTTTAATTGTTGAAACTGGTTGCCAAATATTACACATCATTTAAACATTCGTTGATGATGTAATCCCATTTATAAGTTACAATTAAAATGATCATTAGGGGTTTAAATGATATGTAATACTTGGCAACCAGTTTCAACAATTAAAATTTATTCCATGTAGATTTTTTACCGGTCCACGTAGGATTAATAACCGGTTTCAACCGGTTACCCATTGATGAAACCTTGATTTACTGATTTTTAGTTAGTCCGGGGTTTTCTATGCAACGAAAAATGGTTTGGGGTTTTAATTACAAAAAAACTGACAGTTTGATGGTTTTTTTGCGTAATTATCCCTATAATAAATAGCCATGTTTAGTATATTTAAATAATAAAGCTTTTAACTGCTAAACTTTCCATTACTTGAAATACGTTACAAAAGATTTAGGAATTGCAATGGGACAGGTTCGGGACGGGAATTAGTCTACCCATTCCCGCCCGATTCATCATTGGATTTCTTATCGGGGATCCCCATCGGATCCTCATTGGGTACCCAATAGATCTTTATTGTCCATTAGTGTCTTTCATTTCCCGTTTATATATATAAACTCGAACCTAAAACCCGTCCAAAAAATTTTAAAATTAACAAATTTTCAAATGATATCAAATATCTTTTTAACAATAAAAGGTGAACTTTTATATGAATATTATCAAATGAAACTAAATATCGACACGCTTGCATTAACACAGATTAAGATTAACGATACAATTAAATTAACAACCAAAATTACATAGATATTAATCATAGGTTATTATATATTTATAACATAAATAAAAAAAAAAAAGAACGTGTATGTATGTGTGTCTGAAAATTAATATAAATACTATCGGGGCGGGGATTGGTCCCTCCATCCTCGAACTCGTACGCGATAAGATCCCTGAACGGCTGAACCCGTCCCAAAAAGTTCGGGTTTGGGATTTCCCCATCAGGTTCGGGGTTTTTTGTCATCTCTAAAAAGATTTAAACAGTGATTCTTCTAGTGGTTACATTCTTGGGCAAAACAAAGATCGATACCTAAATATAAAATCCAACAAAAATATATTACCTCTTTATGCTATTACCCACAAATTGAATCTAGAGTTAATTACAAAAATGGTCCCTGTGGTTTGTATCAAATTTTGAATTTGGTCCCTGAACTTTTAATTTTGCAAAAATGGTCATTATCGTTAAAGTTTACTTTCAAGATTGGTCCCTTATCCATTAACTTTTATTAAAATACCCATTTTGCCCTTGTTTATATATATATACATTTGAGCATTTTAGTTACAAATTATTAACAACTCTTTTTTAATAAAACAAACAAATATAAAAATATAATAAAAGTATTAATGTTATTGATAAATTAGAAGCAAAAAAAAATACAATAAAACATTTCGAAAAATTTTAATTTCGTTTCGCATAATTTTATACTTTGTATTTTGTATGGTATAATATACCATTTTTTTAAACGAAAAGATTTTGAATTAAATTGGTTCATCATATTCCGTTTCGTTAAATTGGAAATCGGAATTGTTAGTCATTTTTATGTTAAAAACATTAAGTATTATATTGTTTGTTTATTACGTTTGGTTAAATTAAAAATTGAAATGGTTGTTCTTTTTTCCATCGAAAACACTTAAAATTAGATTGATTGGTTTTTTTTCCATTTAGTTAATCATTTCGCTCAAAAAATTAAAATGGTTCATCATTTTTTAATTTTAAAAGTTTTTGTTTGGAGAAAATGACAAACCATTTCGGTCGTCAATTTAACTAAAATCTAAATGGAAAAAACAACCACTTAATCAAGTTTTGATGTTTTTTTTATCAATTAAAAATTTCGATTTCTAATTTAACCAAACGAAAAAACGGCCAACCATTTTAGTTTTAAATATTTTCGATCGCAAAAAACGACGAACCATTTTGATCTTAAATTTAATCGTTCAAAATAACTCCAACTGGTTTAATTTTAAATGTTTTCGCTCCGAAAAACAATACGAACTCCGATTTTTAATTTAACCTAATGGAGAAAACAATAAATCAATCTATAAAATTTTCCAATTCATAAAATGACGAATTGATTAAAAATTTGAAAATAATTACCCAAACGGAGAAACAATCAATTAATCTATAAAACTTAGATTTTCAATTTAACCGAATATATATAATTAGACAAACCAAATAAAAACTTATTTTTCGGAACAAAAAACAAACAATAAAATTACAAAAGCTTTTTAAACTTATAAAATTGATTAAAAATTTAAAATTTATTACAACTATATATAATATAAACAAAATGACGCAAATCATATATATATATATATATATATATATATATATATATATATATATATATATATATATATATATATATATAAAACATAAAAAACTAAAACTAAAAATAATAAAAAAAACTGGAAAAAAATTGTTGTAATTGTTTCCATTTAATTAATTATATTTTTATTATTTTTTTTTTATATATATTTGTTTTATTAAAATAAAGAGTTGGTAATTATTTGTAATTAAAGGAGTTAAAAGTGTAAATATAAACAAGGACAAAATGGGCATTTCAATAAAAATTGATGGATAATGGACTAATTTGAAAGTAAACCTTGATGATAATGACCGATTTTGCAAAATTAAAAGTTCAGGGACCAAATACAAATTTTGATACAAACCACAAGGACCATTTTTGTAATTAACTCTTGAATCTATTACAACATACTTCAACAAAGAGTTTATTAATTTTGTAATTAGATTTTCACAACCATATCAAGTACGTCATTTATGTTGTAAAGAATATAAATCATCTCAACACTGTGGTAGACATCGTATACATACTCGTATTTATTGACTGGGTTGGGTTGAGTTTGACGCGGATGCTGTTTACTGAACTTGACTCTGGTCTGCTCGATCAAACCCGGTCCCAAACTCCCAACTTGACCGAGCTCCATGGCTGTCGACGTGGGTTTGATGACTGTCAAATCCATACCTCCAAGCTAATAAATCGTAAGTTTTGGTTCCCCGCATAGACAATCCTCAGTGCAAATCAAAACATTCGAGCAGCAGATCAAAAACAGGAAGCTTTTTCACAAATTTATGGTATGCATTCTTTTCTCAGCCATGAATTGGCTCCTGCATGGTTAGATGTGATAGGCAATGATCAAGTTCTTGCATTAGAATCGCAAGACTTCAATACCCAATGAGTACCCTGTATCCAATCTAAAGCTTATGAAACATTTTTCAAAATAGAAGATTCAAGAAAAATCTACTCACGAATGAATGAGCATTCAAGTGTGTTCGAGGCGATGCATTCATCACTCTTGATGATATCTTTGGTTCTTCCATGCAGTTTTGCCAGAAAGGAAAGACTTCAAAGAACTGTCCAGCAACATTTTTGACACCTTTGTTTTAGAAAACTGTAAAAGACAAATCCGGGGTTGTATGAAAGGAGATGGATGCTTAAAGAATCATCAGAAATTTACAAAATGCACAATGTTTGCTGATAAAATATTAATTTGCAAGAATGGTTAATTTTGAATAAAAAGTCCACCATTCGGCATTAGTACATTTCCACAATTCGTCCATGGTCACTCACTCATTCTGCAAAACCTTTTTATCCCCGCAGTTTATGCAAGAATACTTATTTTGTGACCGAACACCAAATATAATGGTGGAGAAAGTCCTGGTCACAATGACTTTACTATTTTACAATGTTTATGTTGACATAATACAACACACCAACCAGATATGCTAGAACATATGTACACATTATTCATATCGTTTTCAATCTTAACTTATCTAGCAAGAGATAATGTAGCAATGACTGTAGAGTCACTTTTGCATTAAAAAATACAAACCTTGTAGTAAGAAAATATTACATTTTAAAGTATCAGCACACTAATATATGAATGCAATCAATAGAGTCACTTCTGCATTTATCATAACCACTTTTGGACTCGTAAGTTATGCAAGTTTCAAACTTCCTCCACATAGAGAGCCTAAAGCAAAGTATTATTCAAGTCACCTGAATTGACAAACATATTCAAGTGGGGGAGTAACAAGTACAGATACTAAACTAGCAAGAAAATGTCAATATAAGATCACATAGCACATATATAAAAATATTGTTTTTTTATAGTAGTATACTAAGAGCAAAAATAAAGATCTGTTACCATATAAATAAGCTGAATGGCATTCATTCCCCATCACATCAATCCAAACTTGAAACAATCTTTTCCCTGCACAATAAAACATTACATTAGATACTCCTACATCACATGTATAATTATAATAAAGATTAAGTACATTCTTAACCATCCAACTTTCAGATTTATTTCATTTAGTCACTAAATTATTTTTTATATACATTTAACCATTAAACTTTAGTTGACCATTCTATTTTACAAAAATGACCAAAATTTAATGGCTAAATGTGTATAAACTATATATATGTTAGTTTAGTGGCTAAATGTGTACAAATTTAGTGAATAAATATGTAGGAAAAAATAGTAGTGGCTAAAAAATAGTTTATTGGTAAATGTGTACAGATCCGAAAGTTGGATGATCCAATTTGTACTTAACCCTTGAAATAATTAAAGCTAAAGAATTAGCTAAGCTCAAGGTTTACAGAATTTACCTGAGAAATCCTTTGATACGAGAATCCATATTCTAAGAGACGCTTTTCCAACTTACATGCCAATGATGTGCATTTTACCAAATGAAATCAATATTCTATCTCTCATGAGCTCATTAAAACTCTTTGTCTCATGGGATTCCGTAACTTTCTACCTTTGTCAAGCATCATACTACGTACCATTTGAGCTTCGTGCAATTTGTTTTCTTCGATTAAAATGCAATGCAACCACTTACCGTTATATAGACATGGTAAATAATTATGGGCAACCATATCTTCACATATAGTCAATGCTTCATTGATCAAACGAGAGGCGCAAAGACTAATAAGCATGTATTCATAAGCAATTTTGCTAGGAGCAAACCCTCTTTTACACATTGCATGTGAAAGAGACAAGGCATCAACAAGCCTCTTGTTCTTACAAAAGCCCTTTATCAAACTATTATATATAATTCTATCTGGGAGGCAGCCATCGACGTTCATTTTGTTAAACAGCAAAACAGCAAGATCAATTTCACCAACCTCAATATGTCCATTGATGAGGATGGTGAACGTTACCTGATTAGGCGTCACACCCTGCTTTTGCATCACATCCAATTGTTTGTATGCTTCCTGAAACTTGCCCATCCTACAAAATCCAGATAATATGCCATTATACAAATATAAATTTGGCATATAGCAAGAATCCTTAACTCCTTTTATTAATTTTGTTGTGAATAACTTCAGGTCTTCATGAGTTGTTATAGAAATTCTCACAGCATTCTCCTTTGGCAAAAATGTGTTTTGACGAAGTAAATGATACAACTTTTCTGTTTCATTTCCAGATTTCATATGGGTATCATGCCACATTCCATCGTAACATTTTAGATTCCTGCAGATGCCACTGATCAATTTGATGTACGTGACCTTATCACACTCAGTATGACCTCCTTCCATTAAGAAAACTAGTCTAAAGGCAAATTCAAGCTCCCCTTTCCTTAGAAATTGATCAATAAGGGAAGTATAGAGCATTTTATCAGGCATGAAACCATCTTTGAGCATACTTCCAAGATACTGGACACCCTTCCCCATCATATTTTTCTTAACAAATCCACTTATAAGCGCCGAGTAAGCACGTAAATTTGGTTGCATGCCATGTTTCATCATCCGATTAAATAAACGATTGGCTTCAATTGCTTGCCCATTCTTGGAGTAGACATTTATCATTTTGACATACAAAGCCTCGTCAGGATCCACACCACTTTCAAGCAGCTGTTTGAACATACTATGTGCATCAGATACTCTCTTCTCTCTTGCTAAACAACTGATGAGGCAATCATATATAGCAACACTAGGCTGCATTCTCCTCTCATCCAATTCATCCAAAACATCAAAGGCAGATACCAAGTCACCCCGCTTACAATGCTCATTAACCATTATCACATAAGTTGTCAAGTTCGGAACCATACCCATGTCTTCCATGAGTTCAATTAGGGCCTTGGCATGCTCAACAAATCCTTCTTGACAAGAGCTTTTGATCAAGGAGTTAAAAGCTGAGGCCAGGGGCTGAATTCCATGATTGACCATGAAAACCATGTAATGCAGTGCAGCATCAATTTTTCCTCCCATGCACAATCCAACAATACATATACTATAAGCCATATTAACCAAAAGATGTCTGCTTTCCATGATTCTCCCTAAAAGTTGGTCAATTTCAAATTGAACATTCTCGGCAGGTCCAGAAGCAACAGAGGAATATGATGGATCAATACCACAACCATATTTAGCAAGTGCACTCAAAATCTTGAGGGTAAGATGAAGCTCATGCCCTTTCGGGTACTCCTTCATTAGTGTGAAAAACAACACTTGATCAGGAATCACTCCAGAATCCAGCATCTTTTGGTATAACTCATCAACCTCTACCCTGTTATCCTTGTAAAGTGCAGGGATGATAGGTGTATAACAATGCACATTGGGCGTTAGGTCCCTACTATACATACTACCCAACAGCGCCAACGCACAATCAACTTTCTTTTCTTTACAGAATTTGTTGATCATAATCTGGTAAGTCAACACATCAGGTTCAAGTCCCAAACCAATCAAGTGCTTGTGTAAAACCCACACTTTATCAAATAATCCAGAATTAACAAACCCTTGTATTAATGTATTGTAAGTATAAGTATCTGGCTGGCAACCCATCTTGAGCATTCTGTAAAACAGCCTCATTCCCATCTTTACTTTCCTGCTCAGACAGTAAACCTTAATAAGACTAGTGTACATAACCTTATCGATAAAAAAACCATGTGATTCCATCTCTAAGCTCAGAAATTCAGCTTCCTCAACTCTCCCCATCTTACAGAAACCAAATACAAGTGACTTCCATAAATGGGATACAGGTGGAACACCTCTCTCAAGCATTATATCAAACACTTGGAGAGCTTCATCAACATACCCTCTAAATGCCAACCCAGCAATCAGCTTATTATAACACGAAACATCGAGTAAAATCTCAGCATAATTAATTGTATTGAAGTAATTATATGCATCAAAGAATCTATTTTGTGCAAACAACTCCCCAAGAAGCTCAGAACATATGCTTCCTACTAAAAAGGCCTTCGACCCAACAAGCTTCTGAAAGTGATCATTTTCCTCTTTGTGTTTCCCCAATTTGCAATAACAAATTGTCATGGAACCCAATAACGACACACTTGGTTGAAGCCCTTGTCTAAGTATCCTATCAATATAAAACTTTTCAGCTATCCTGGTTTCACCAGCATTCACAAGTCTAGAAATGAGAGCAGAATAAGTCGACAAATCAAGTTCCACACCACGTAATACAGCAAAATTAACGACGAAAATCTCGTCAATGATGGTCGGCGACTGTGAAATGAGACGCTGAATAACTCTTCTGGCAGACGACAAATTGCCACGTTTAATTAGATTTTCAGCAACAGAAAAGCACAAGGATTTATGATCTTCTTCACGAGGGGAAACTGTAGAAATCGAAGTTGCATTGGGAGGGTTTGACAAGGGTAAGGGACTCGTAGCATATGATATTCTTATTGATTTGAATAAGGACATGAACATATGAGGCTTACGATGAATACGATTATTCTTGATCATACTTCCATCTTTTATTATATGAATACCTTAACCCAGGAACTTGTGGCTCTGCAAGTCAATTGGAGTGATAAGTTGAAGATAAAAAATGATGAATTTTATGAATGTAAGAGGACGAAACGAATAGTATGTATGTATGTATAAGGAGTAATTAAGAAAATGAACGAGAAATTGAAAATGAACCTGTGCCGTTTGTCGTACCGGGAAAGGAGGAAAACCGGCGCCGAGCAACTGTAAAACCCTAGAAATAAACTTGAAGGCTTGAGGTGAGTGGCGGGCAGGAAAATTATAAAAAGACGTAACGTAGTTTATACAAACTTCTATTTCAGATAATATAATTTTATATTTGCGTAGAATGATATACATACAGGGTTATATGCCAAAAATAGCAATAATTTTTTGTAATTTTACCGTTTATACCCACATTATTTATTTTTTATCATTAATAGCAACAACTTTTGTATTTTTTACTGATTATACCAACTTTTGACCTGGAAACCTGCTATAGCATGAGACCATCAATTAATATCAACAACTTTATCTTTTTACCAATAAAAGCAACAACGTTTTATATTTTTACCTATAATAGCAGCGACTTTTAACTTTTTACCGCTAATAAATACATATCAAATTAAATTTTCCTTTATCTCTAACTAGTCATGAATTTAAAAAAACTAAATTTATGCAAAATCGAAAAACAATAAAATAAGTTCATAATCCATTTTTTGTTTATATTTTGATAGATATAAATCAAATGCAATGTGTGCCTATAAAAATATAAAAAATATGTTTTCTATTGACATTAAAAAATGAAGATTATTTTGATTAGGGGTGGACATTCGGTTTTTGGAAAAAACTAAAAACCAAACCTAAACATCGGTTTTCTATATTCAAGAAACCGTTTGGTTTGCATTTTAAACGATTTGATATTTTGGTTTCGGTTTTTCTTTGTCATGGTTTCCAATTTCAATATTTTCTTTTTAAAACCAATTTCAATTCTTTCTTTCTAACAACCACACACACACACACACACACACACACACACACACACACACATATATATATATATATATATATATATATATATATATATATATATATATATATATATATATATATATATAGGAATAAACATATATATATGGATACATAAAATAAAAATATATAACACTTAATGTATTTTTTCACAAACAAGATTTAGACATTAAATCATTTTATCATTCAAAACAATGATCACATAAAAATGCAATAATAATACAACAATAATAATCATCATCATAATATTCAAAGTGAGTTTTAGTCTCATATGAAATTTAGACATTGAAAAGTTAAAACTTTCAATAAAAACTTAAATGAAGAAACGTAACAAATGAAGAGTATTTATAAATTTTAAAATTATAAAACTTCAGTTCGCTTTGGTTTTTTGGTTTTTTCGGTTTCAGATTGATTTTTGGTTTTTTTGCACACCCATAATTTTGATATGCCATATTTTCATGCATAGCCTTATAGGGGTATATGCTAGGGGCGACCATTTAAGTGTAACATGACAACATGAAACTCAATTCATTTTCTATAAGATGTCACAGAAATATAATGAACACATTATGCTATATTTGTATTATTTTTTGGATACTTATTACAACAATATTTGCATTATTTATTTATGTGATAATTAAATGAATAATAATAAATAATTATGATCTAATTATGGATAATTAGTCTTTTATTTATTTGATAAATAAAAATTGTTTTATTTAAAAGATATATCCCTTTATTTTATGGATGATTATATATGATTTAAATTAATGAAAATCAGATGACGTTCAAATAAGTCCATAATTTATATTTGTATCCAAATTTTGTTAGAGATACAATAATTGGATTATTAAATATATGATTATTCATAAAATAAACAGATGCAACTTTTTTATATTACCATTTTATTTATCAAATAAATAAAGAACTAATTATCCATAATTAGATCATAATTATTTATAATGTTATTTATTTATTTATCAAATAAATAAATAATGCAAATATTGTTGAACTAAGTATCCAAAAAAGAATACAAATATTGCATAATGTGTTCATTATATTTTTATGACATCTTATACTAAATGATTTGAGTTTCACGTTGTCATGTTACACTTAAATGGTCGACCCTATCATACCTATAAAACCAGGCTATGCATGAAAATATGACACATCAAAATAATCTTCAAATTTTAATGTCTATAGAAAACATATTTTTTATATCTTTTATAGTCACACATTACATTTGATTTATTTCTAACAAAATGTAAAAAAAAATTGGATTATGAACTTATATGATTGTATTTCGATTTTCATAAATTTAGTTTCTTTAAAGTAATGATTACTTAAAGATAAAGAAAAATTTAATTTGATATGTTTTTATTATTGGTAAAATGTTAAAAGTCGCTGCTATTATTGGTAAAAATATAAAACGTTGTTGCTATTATTGGTAAAAAGATAAAAAAAGTTGTTGGTATTAATTGATGGTAACCTGCTATAGCAGGTTTCCAGTTCAAAATTTGGTATAATCGGTAAAAAAAATATAAACGTTGTTGCTATTAATGATAAAAAATAAATAATGTGGGTATAAACGGTAAAACTACAAAAATTGTTGCTATTTTTGACATATAACCGTATACATATATATATATATATATATATATATATATATATATATATATATATATATATATATATATATATAAAATCAGGTTCATCAGCGTACCTATGAGATTACCCAGCGTACCCTAATGTGAATGATCATTCACATATATTTTTTTTGAATAGACATGTATAAGACAACATTATAAGACTTTTTTTCAAAAGGAGCAACATCATAAATCTTGTGAATGGTAAAAAAAGATCATGTGAATGGTCATTCACACCATTCACATGGTGTGAAATGACCATTCACATGGATGACCATTCACATAAATATGCATTGAGCATTCACATAGTTTTTAAGGACACAGGAAGTGTGAATGTATGTGAAATTAATATATCATGTGTATAACATTAATTTAAACATGGTTATGAGAAAAAAATTTAAAAAAAAAAGTTTTTTAAGGTCGGTACCTTCGGGTGCACTTGATTTCGAGAGGTACCTTTTTGAACCTGAATCTATATATATATATATATATATATATATATATATATATATATATATATATATATATATATATATATATATATATATATATATATATATATATATATACACATATATATAGAATGGTTCATCAGCGTACCTATGAGATTCCAGCGTACCCTAATGTGAATGATCATTCACATATATTTTTTTTGAATAAACATGTATAAGACAACATTATAAGACCTTTTTTCAAAAGGAGTAACATCATAAATCTTGTGAATGATAAAAAAAGATCATGTGAATGGTCATTCACACCATTCACATTGTGTGAAATGACCATTCACATGGATGACCATTCACATAAATATGCATTGAGCATTCACATAAGTTTTAAGGACACAGAAAGTGTGAATGTATGTGAAATTCATATATCATGTGTATAACATTAATTTAAACATGGTTATGAGAAAAAAAAATTTAAAAAAAGTTTTTTAAGGTTGGTACCTTCGGGTGCACTTGATTTCGAGAGGTACTTTTTTGAACCTGACTCCATATATATATATATATATATATATATATATATATATATATATATATATATATATATATATATATATATATATATATATATATATATATATATATATATATATATATATATATAAGTAAATTACAGAAATGGTCATGTTCAGAGTTATGAAAACAGTCTCTCATTTTTTAAAATTGGATGGCAGTCCTACAAACCACTTTTTACTTGCAAAAATGATCCTTCTTCTTCTAAACTTTTTTAAAATGATAATATTATCATTTTTTTTTTCAATTACAAGTTTGATCCATTCACTGTTTAATTTAATTTCTAATTTGGTCCCTTCACTATTTTATTTAATTTCAATTTTGATTTGATTCATATTATATATATTATTATTAATTATATCTACTTATTTTTCAAAATAAATGTGAAGACCACCCCTTACGGGGCGGTGCTCACTAGTCTAGGTCCCACAAATTGCAATACGATATCAACCATACTAAGATAGGGTAATTAATTGCGGAATTAAAAATTACATGTACATACAGATTAGGATTTAAGTTTACATATTTCAAAATAAAGTTATAAAAGGGTAAGCATCTAATCTAGTCATAATATTATACATCACATCAAGTCTACCCAGAACCACCACATTAGCTGTCTTCCAATCAGTACCAGAGAGTTTGTTGAGTAGTGGTCTAAGAAAGCTTCAAAACTTGGATCTTGAATGACCTAAGTACTAGGTCCTGCAGGTGATTTTCCTTTGGCTTTTCCTGTAAAATATTAATGCAACATCTGTAAGCAACGCTTAGTGAGTTTATAGATTTTCAATATCAACATGCGTGTCAAGCGGAGTCATTAGTCTTAGCGTGATATGTCTTGGCTGCCGCTACAGCCCTCATGATTGAGATATAGAATCATAGAATCGGATGATGTTCAAGCCACACTCATGCTTAAATCGTGGGGATCAGCCACATACTGGGCTAGCTACCAGTAAGTCAATATGGCGGAACATCGGAGGTCAATCCCAAGTTCATAAGAACTGGTGAAATAGCCGGGTCTAGAACAATAGACCATAAGGGCTAGTCAAGCTGAATCAATCTATCAAATGTCTGATCAATGATATAAGCATATGTCTTAGAAGTCATGATAGCAATGAATCATAAAGCAAAGTCTGAAGCAATATTACATGCAATATGAAAAGATAATCAAATAGCTATCATGATCCACTGGGCAACACCCATCCATGGTGTGCACAGGTCTCATTCCAGCTGATAAAGTGAATATCAATAAATCTATCAGCAACAATATATCTCAACCGGATCTATGCATGTTCAATCTGAATATCTATAACTCACAGGTCTGGGTCTTGGTCAAACAGATATATGAATCTGCCACCTGAGTTATCTCAGGATTTTGTCAATCTGTAATCTGTCAATTCTTTTCAAATCAGAGACCCGCTTTCAAGTCTTTAAGTCTTTAATCTTTGTTCAGAATATACTGAACCTGTTCAAAATAATATTACATCATTGTCAATTTCATAATCTTCTAGCTTTAAAGTCTTTAAATTCTTATTTTCATCTGATTCTGATAACTGATAATTCTTTATTCTTCCATCTTGGATTCATGATTCTTGTGTTTAAAGAATATCAAAATATATATATACAAATTCGGACCAACCCCCATCCGGATTCGGATCTAAGGATCATCCGAATTAGGATCAGATCCGAAATGCACAGAAAACTAGAGAACTCGCCGAGTAGCTCGGTGAACTCGCCGAGTTCACATCCGAACTTCGGATAGAGAACCGGATTTCGGACACAACCGAATTATGTTGACCCATCCGAATTCGGATCCATCCGAGATCGGTTCTAATTTATTTCGGACCAAGACTTATTTCGGGTCTCATCCGAATTCGGGTCCCAACCGAATTCGGATCCGTTACTTATGAATTTTTGAAGAAATGTTCAAGTTGTTCTTGGGAACTCGCCGAGTTCCCCTATGAACTCGCCGAGTTTACTTGCAGATTTGCAGGTCGACCCTTACGGGTTTTACCAAAAATTCACCAATCGACAATTATACTAACATGCAATTAAATCCAACGTTATATTATCATTTTTGGGGCGTTTTGACACTGTTTTCCCTATATTTAAACACTTTAAATCATCCAGATTAGTTCAAAATGTTGAATTTTTCTCAAGAACATGAAAGTGTATAAAAACTCAGATTTTTGATGACTTTGAATGATTTAAGCTACGATTTCTGTTTCTAAATCATTTATGGGTTTCATTACATGATTTCTAACCAACCTTTCAAACACATAACATAATTTTTACAGATTATAAATTCGAATTTGTGCTTCTAAATTCTTAAAAATACAAACTAAAAACTTAGAATTTAGTTGTATTACCTTTAATTTTACTGATTCTTGATAATCTTCTGTTAGATTCACGAATTCTTCTTCTGATTCTTTGAGTTTCCAGCTGATTTTAGAGAGAGAGTGAGAGAGTTTTGTGTAATGAGATGATGAAATGAGGGAAATAAAAGACTTAAGGTCTTTTTATTTCAAGACTTTTGGGTTTTGGCAGTTTTAACCCCTTAACATCTGATTTTCTTTAATAAAGATTTTATCTTTATTTTATCATCACTAGTTAATTTATCTTAATCAAATATTTTCATTACTTAATTAAAATTACCATACAAATAATGTAGTAAAATTACATTATTGAGTCGAAAGCAGAAAATAAAGTCAAGTCAAAAGCTAGGTTGTTACAGAATGGGCTCCACCACGCACAAACTTCGTCCCCGAAGTTAGCTAGATTCGAACAGACTGGGATAAGTAGCTTTCATAACATCTCTGGATTCCCAAGACTGATGCGAACCTTTGTGGTGTTTCCACTGGACGAGCACCATCTGTATCTCTTTATTTCTAAGCTTCTTAGTCTTTGAGTCCAGAATACGTTCTGGCTCTTCAACCACGCGAAGCTTCTCATCTATCTGTAGGTTAACGTGTGGTATCTGTACTTCTCTTTCGTCAGCTAAGCTTTTTCTCAAATGACTAACATGGAATACAGGATGTATTCCAGCTAAGTCCGCTGGTAGATCAAGACGATAAGACTGATTTCCAATCTTTTCGACGATCTTGAACGGTCTGATAAATCTCGGAGCTAGCTTGTTTCTTTTAATGAATCGTACCACATTCTTCATTGGGGATACTTTTAACATCACCCAATCGTTAACTGCAAAACTGATGGATCTATGCCGATTGTCATAATATGACTTCTGCCTGCTTTGAGCTTCAAGAATATTCCTTCTAACAAGTTGAATCTTTTCATGAGTCAACTGTAGAAGGGCAGGTCCTGCTATTGGCGATTCTCCTGTTTCGCGCCAACAGGTAGGAGTTCTGCACTTTCTTCCGTATAAAGCTTCAAAAGGAGCCATCTTGATTGTTGAATGATAACTGTTATTGTATGAAAATTCGACCAACGGCAAGTGGTCATCCCAGTTACCACCTAGATCAAGAATACAGGCACGAAGCATATCTTCGAGAGTTAGGATAGTACGCTCACTCTGGCCATCTGCATTTGGATGATAAGCAGTACTCATAGAAATCCGAGTACCCATCCCTTTTTGTAGAGCTTGCCAGAATCTGGATGTGAAACGACTATCACGATCTGATACGATAGATTTCGGCACACCGTGACGAGAAATAATTTCTGTGATGTACAACTGTGCCAATCTATCCAGAGAATAAGTTTCTTTCATTGGGATGAAATGTGCTGATTTCGTTAAACGATCAACGACTACCCAGATAGAGTCGTGCTGTCTTTTGGTCTTTGGCAGCTTCGTAATGAAGTCCATTGTTATATGCTCCCACTTCCATTCAGGAACTGGCAGTGGTTGCATATCCCCGAAGGGTTTCTGGTGTTCTGCCTTAACCATTTGACATACTTTGCAGCTTTCAACACGTTTTCCGATGTCTTTCTTCATTCCTGGCCACCAGTAATCAACTTTCAGATCAAAATACATCTTTGAGCTGCCAGGATGAATAGATAACTTGGACTGATGAGCTTCGGATAGAAGAGTGCTACGAATTGAACCATATTTAGGAATCCAGATTCAGTTTCCTTTGAAACAGTGAAGTCCCAAATGGTTCATAGTCAGAGATTGTAACTGCCCTTTAAGATTTTCAGATTCGATATTCTCTTCTTTCAGTGCTTCAGCTTGAGCAACCCGAATGTCTTCAATAAGATCAGAAGAGAATACTACAGGAGTTAGGGCATAACAGCACTTTTCTGGATATACTTTCTACTCAACGCATCCGCGACAACATTTGCTTTGCCGGGATGATATAAGATCTCGCAGTCATAATCCTTGATAAGCTCCAAGGATCGACGTTGTTTCATGTTCAGATCTTTTTGAGTGAAAAGGTATTTGAGACTCTTATGATCGGTGTAGAGCTGACACCGAGTCCCATATAGATAGTGACGCCAGATCTTCAGTGTAAAGGTAGCAGCAGCCAACTCAAGATCATGAGTTGGTGCACTTTTCTCATAGTCTTTTAATTGCCTTGAAGCATAGGCAATTACTTTTCCCCTTTGCATCAGAACACATCCTAAGCCAGTACCAGAGGCATCGCTATAGACAACGAAATCATCATTACCTTCTGGCAAGGCTAGGATCGGCGCTTGAATCAACTTTTGCTTCAGAATATCGAATGCCTCTTGCTGTTTATCTGTCCAAACGAAAGGAGTATTCTTTCGTGTTAGCATCGTTAGAGGCACAGCAATCTTTGAGAAGTCCTTTATGAATCGCCGATAATAACCGGCCAATCCAAGGAAACTTCGGATCTCAGAGGCATTACGAGGCGTTTGCCATTTCTGAACGGCCTCGACTTTCGAAGGATCAACGGAAATTCCTTCGCCAGAAACAACGTGGCCAAGGAACTGGATCTATAAGAATCAAAGTAGGAATTCAAGTTCTGATGTAAATCAAAGAATACTTAGGAAATAGCTCAAGACATATATAATAGAAATTATACCTGTCTGAGCCAAAATTCGCACTTAGAGAATTTTGCGTAGAGTCTTTCTTTTCTTAATAACTCTAGCAATTGCCGCAGATGGATAGAATGATAAGCCTCCGTTTTGGAGTAAATTAGAATATCATCTATGAACACGATAACTGATTTATCCAACATAGGTCTGCACACGCGATTCATGAGGTCCATGAATGCCGCTGGTGCATTTGTCAGTCCGAAAGGCATTACGAGAAATTCGTAATGACCGTATCTTGTACGGAAGGCTGTCTTCGGAATATCCTCATTTCTTACTTTCAGTTGATGATACCCAGAACGGAGATCTATCTTTGAGAAATAACTAGCTCCTTGCAGTTGATCAAACAGATCATCAATCCTGGGCAGAGGATATTTATTCTTTATTGTAACCTTGTTCAACTCGCGGTAGTCGATGCACATACGGTAGGTGTGGCACCCTTGCCACAACAACCACCGATTACAATACACCCAGGATTAATCACCATCATACAATAACATAATGATCTGATAACCTAA
The DNA here is from genome assembly GCA_020465985.1 of Centrapalus pauciflorus. NCBI lineage: Eukaryota > Viridiplantae > Streptophyta > Magnoliopsida > Asterales > Asteraceae > Centrapalus > Centrapalus pauciflorus. The sequence continues at coordinate 5,763 of JAANYP010002179.1, read as the reverse complement.
ATTAAGTGCGGAAGCATTAAAACATAAATGAAATAGTGCAACAAGTGTTAAACACCCTACGGTGCTATAAGGTACCAAGTCTAAGTCTACACACCCATACATTTATTACAATCATCCAGAATATTACAACATTGTCTCGTAACATAAATTACCGATAAAATAGTGCCGAATCTCCAAAATCTTCCAAACGACCTAACTAGAAGGTCCAGCAGTAGATTTTCCTTTGCCTGTAAAAATACAACAACTAAAACGTAAGCGAATGCTTAGTGAATACATAGATTGCGCATTTTATAAATTTTTATGAAGCCCAAGAGTAATCCCGACGACAAACGTCGTATACTCTCTTCGTACACCAAGTACGGACCAGAGCCGCAGCCCCTTCGAGCTCACAGCTCGGCATTTAAACATACCATCTGAGACAAACGTACGATCGGGGATGACATACTGCCTACCGGGCCTAGGAGGGATCAGCTCCAGGTCATATAGCACAGTAACATCAGAGTAATCGATGCGACCCACCGGTCCATCACTAGATGCACAACAACCGAAAGGACATGCAACAAGTAAGAATGTGCATCTAAATCTACGCAAGTTAGTAGAATTCCAAACAATCAATGAAACAACAGGTCTCAGCAGGCAAAGCTTACATAAAACAAATATAACCATGCGAAATCTACTGTACTCACAGTGGGTGCGTAATTATCTTTTAACCGATATTATTTCTCTTCGGGCTTTCAACCGGATTCCACCAAGTACCCCACTGTGGGTTAAACAACACCACAAGGGACCTGTTATATCAATTACAACAATTCCTCGAGTCATTAACCGTTTAAATCTATAAAATCAAGTTTCGTATATTTAGCGATATTTTCCCCCGTTTTGGGTCTACATCCAAATTTAAACCATAACTAAGTTTGAAACCCATTTCATGATCATACATTGTCCTTTGAATAACTCTTGCCATTCTATGTGTTGTTTATAAGTTCCATTCAAAATATACAAGTTTAGAGAGTATATTTCTCAATTTTAGGCATTAAACTCGAATTTAATGGGTTAGATTCGAAATCAAGCATCAGATTCGAAGCTCTTGCATCAGATTCGAACCCCTTATGCCAGATTCGAACCTACCTTCGAATCTAGGGTTAGATTCGAACCCCACTTCGAGTCTAGGCCTAGATTTGAAGCCCTCCCCTTAGAATCTAACGGTACACACTCGAATCTAGCACCAAACTCGAGTTTGTTCTTGCATTTCGACTCTGTTCTTGACATATTCGAGTCTGTTCATCATTTCAGCTTAAATCCTTCATTTCTAAGTCAAAAATCATGCATATATCATGTATGATACCTAGATTCGATTCTACTATGCATATACTATCACAATCCAGCAATGTTTCAAGCAAAACAAGCTTAAATTTGCATAAAATGACAGATTCGAATTCTAGTTAACTTCAAAACCGAAACTATAAACTTAAAAGGTTCGATTCTTACCTCAATTCGCACGAACTCTGAAATCCGTTTGTATATTGTTGTTGTACTCCTCGATACCTTTCCGATGACGTATAATTCTCGAAAATCCGACGGTCGGTTTGTGATATATCTTAGAGAGATGTAGAGAGAGAATTTCTAGAGAGATAAAGTAGTGAGATAGTGTAAACTAAAAAATGAAGCCTATTGCCCTTTATATACCACTTTCGTCATTTTGCACATTTCATCACTCGACTTAACCGGTTCCATAAAATACTGATTTAATCTTAGATTTATCATAAATAACTTTTAAATTCATAATACTCCACAAAATTGATTCTGAGTTCAATTTTCTTAAAAATAGCAACAAACTTTGCTTAATATCCAAATACATAATATCCTCCCAAATTCAACTTTATATATATATATATAAGTTTTCCACTTAATTAACCAAAATACATCAAATTAAATCCGTGGATGTTACAGCATGGGCTCCACCACGCTCAACTTCGTCCTCGAAGTTACTCGGACTCAAACAGTTTCGGATACTTTCTTAACATATCTAACTTAGTTTCCCATGTATGATTTGCTCCTTTATGATGCTTCCAACGTACAAGCACCATTTCTATCTCCTTGCTTCTCAATTTCTTCATCTTAGTATCTAACACACACTCCGGCTCTTCAACATACCGGAGCCTTTCATCAACTTGCAGTTCAGTATGGTCGGCCCAATCCTCGTTACTAGAAGTAAATGACTTTCGAAGATTTCCAACGTGAAACACCGGATGTATGCCCGACATCTCTTCAGGCAATTCCAAACGATATGACTGATTTCCTACTTTTTCGGTTATCTTAAATGGTCCGACGAATCTCGGAGCCAACTTTCCCCTTTTAACAAAACGAGTAACACCCCTCATGGGTGATACTTTCAAGTAGACCCAGTCATTCACTTCAAAATTGATCGGCTTGTGCCTCCGATCATAGTAACTTTTCTGACGATCCTGGGCCGCTTTCATGTTTTGCCTAATCAATTATATCTTCTCGTTTGTTTCTTGAAGCAAGGCCGGCCCAGCGATTGGTGTTTCACCCGTTTCTCTCCAACATGTAGGAGTCCTACATTTCCTTCCATACAAAGCCTCGAACGGAGCTTTCTTGATCGTAGTGTGGTAACTGTTGTTATACGAAAACTCTATGAGTGGCAGATGATCGTCCCAATTGCCACCGAGATCTAACACACACGATCTCATCATGTCTTCAAGCGTTAAGATGGTCCGCTCACTCTGACCATCAGTTTGCGGGCGGTAAGCTGTACTCATTGCTATCCTTGTCCCTAACCCTTCTTGCAAAGCCGACCAAAAATTTGAAGTAAACCGGCTGTCCCGGTCCGATACTATGGACTTAGGCACTCCATGCCTAGAAACAATCTCGTCCATATAAATTTTAGCCAACTTTTCTAAGGAGTAACTTTCTCTTATCGGTATAAAATGTGCGGACTTAGTTAATCTATCGACTATCACCCAAACTGCATCATGTTGGCGCCTAGTCTTCGGCAGTTTTGTAACAAAATCCATAGTAATGTGCTCCCACTTTCATTCCGGAATGGGAAGCGGCTGCATACTGCCGTACGGTTGTTGATGTTCGGCCTTTACCAACCGGCAAGTCCTACATCGTTCAACATACTGACCGATATCCTTCTTCAATCCCGGCCACCAAAAGTCTGCCTTTAAGTCGTTGTACATCTTTGTGCTCCCGGGATGTACAGAAAACTTAGATTGATGTGCCTCCTCAACGATCACATTTCTCATACCACCATATTTCGGCACCCAAATTCTTCCGTACACACCTTTTATACCAGACTCGCTCGTTTCCATATTCTTTAAATGTATCCTAACATCCTCAGCACCAATATTCTCCTCTTTCAAGGCTTCTTTCTGAGCAGCCTTGACATCATCAATTATCGTGGAGGTCAGCATGGTAGACGTCATCATATAACAGAAATCCTTAGCATAAGCCTTTCGGCTCAAGGCATCGGCTACCACATTAGCCTTTTCGGGATGGTACAGTATCTCACAATCGTAGTCTTTAATAAGCTCCATAGACCTACGTTGTCTCATATTAAGTTCCTTCTGGCTAAAGATATACTTCAAGCTCTTATGGTCCGTGTAAAGTTGACACTTAGTATCGTACAGGTAGTGCCTCCATAACTTCAATGCAAACGTTACCGCGGTCAACTCCAGATCATGAGTAGAATAATTCTTCTCATGCTGCTTCAACTGTCTTGAAGCATAAGCAATTACTTTCCCGCGCTGCATCAGTACAGCGCCTAATCCTAACCTTGATGCATCAGTATAAACCACAAAATCGTCATTGCCTTCCGGTAAGGCAAGTATCGGCGCCTCACTTAACGCCTTCTTCAGAACCTCAAAGGCATCATGCTGCACAGTTTCCCATATAAATGGTGCATTCTTCTTGGTTAATGCAGTTAAAGGAACTGCAATCTTTGAGAAATCCTTTATAAACCTCCTATAATATCCTGCCAACCCCAGAAAACTTCTAACTTCAGTAGCTGAACGAGGCGGCTCCCAGTTCTTTATTGCTTCAACTTTGGCTGGATCCACAGAAATCCCAGCCCCCGAAATCACATGCCCTAGAAACTGTATCTGTTGCAGCCAAAACTCACATTTTGAGAATTTGGCGTACAACTTTTCTTTCCTCAACAACTCTAACAGTTCCCTGAGATGTTCAGCATGTTCAGCCTCAGACTTAGAGTACACCAATATATCATCAATAAACACTATCACCGACTTATCCAACATCGGTCTACAAACCCTATTCATCAAGTCCATAAAGACAGCCGGGGCATTGGTTAACCCGAAAGGCATAACCAAGAACTCGTAATGCCCATAACGTGTCCTAAATGCTGTCTTAGGCACATCCTCTTCTCGAACTTTCAGTTGATGGTACCCCGACCTTAAGTCGATCTTAGAAAAGACGCAGGCCCCGTGTAACTCGTCAAACAAGTCATCTATCCGTGGCAACGGATATTTGTTCTTAATCGTCAATTTATTCAGCTCCCGGTAATCTATGCACATCCTCATCGTGCCATCCTTCTTCTTTACAAACAGTACCGGAGCTCCCCATGGCGATGAACTCGGCCGAATGAAGCCCTTATCCAACAATTCTTGCAGCTGTGTCATCATTTCCTTCATCTCGGTTGGGGCAAGACGATAAGGAGAACGAGCTACCGGTGCAGCTCCACGGATCAAGTCAATCCTAAATTCTACTTGTCTTTCAGGCGGCACGCCAGACAAGTCTTCCGGAAACACATCCGGGAATTGTGAAACAACCGGCACATCGGCCAAAGTTCTCTTCTCTGCCTTAGCATCAATCGCATATGCTAAGTATGCATCTCATCCCTTTGCAACAAGCTTTCGAGCTTTTGCAATAGTCAGCAAACACAGATCCCCGCTTCTCCTATCCCCATATATACATATCTCACGCCCCTCCGGGGTAGTTATCTTTATCATTCGGCTCTTACACACTATATGGGCTTCATTCTCGATCAACCAGTCCATTCCGACTATCACATCAAACTCGCTGAACTCTATCGGAATCAGATCTAAATTGAAGACTAAATCTTCAATTACTAACGTGCAATTTCGGTATACATGATCTACCTTAACTAAAGTATTGCTAGCAGTTTCAATATCAAGTATGGCAGACAACTTAGACAATGGCATGGCAAGTCTTTGTGCAAACACAGTAGAAACAAACGACCTATTGGCACCCGAATCAAATAAAACTCGTGCAGGCATAGAATTAACTATGAACGTACCCGTGACGACCTCCGGATTTTCCCTTGCCTCCTCTGCAGTTATCTGAAAAGCACGAGCAGGTGCCCTCTGTGACTGACCCCGGCGGTTAACAGAACCACCACTCGAACCTCCAGACGAGCGTGTTGATGATGGGACAGCAGCCGTTGGAGCATTCTTTCTACAATTCCTGCTATAGTGACCCCACACCCCACACTTATAGCAAGCATCACCCTTCCTTGGGCAATCATTCTGAAAATGTCCCAGTTCTCCACAGCAAAAGCAAGCACGTCCGTTAGGGCACTTGCCAAAATGTTCCAAGTGACATTTATTGCAATACTGCGGCTCACTGTTGATGGAGAATGCACGCGCACGACCGCGATCAGATGAACCAGATTGTCGGCGATACGACTGTTGAGGTGAGTATTGTGAAGACCGGGAAGAACCAGAATATCCTCCCTCCCTTTGGCGCTTCGGCGGTGACGGC